>JBAMBJ010003781.1:10000-136576 GCA_037043495.1 Drosophila recens | reverse complement strand
TTATTTTCAAATATTTGGTTAGTCACACCAAGTCAGAAAATGATTACAGCTAAAACAGCAACAGTTAACCATTAAGCATAAACTAAAAGCTGGTTATTTTATTAGCCAAGTCGAATGTATAATTTATCCGTCTGGTTGTTGTTGGCCATCTGCATCTTCATCTTAATCTATATAGCCAAATTGTTGGCCACGTTAGTAGTAACACGCTACTAACACGATCATCGATCAGAACTCGTAGTCGAATGTGCGCAAATTGCAAACTGCCGAGCTGCAAACTGAAGGCAGGGGCAACTTAATTAGACGCTTAGCCTGGCTAATTGCCAGCGATGTGGCCAGCTCAGATAATTGATAAGACTCGCTTGCAGATGACCAGCTAACGATGGCAATTAACAGAATTGGCAGCAGCAACAACATTTGCAGTTGCCGCCTGTCTTACAAGAGACAAAAAAAAAAAAATGGTGCAAAATTGTTTATTAAATGCACATGGCCATTGACCATTGGCCAGGCCTAGCCCAGCTTTGGGCCAACATGAGTTGAGTGTTCATTTGTTTGGTTTGCCTGGCTTGAGTCTTTTTTATCGCACGAATCATTTTTGCTTTTGCCACTTTTGACAGCGTTTTGAGTCAACAACATGGCCAACAACGACGTTGCCGCATGCAAAAAACAGATACAAATCTTGGCTGCAATGCATTATGCAATTGGCAATGGAATGGACTGCGAGTGCGAGTGTCCAGTGTGCAAAACTATCTCATGGATTTGCGCAATTTGTCATCCATCCTGTTGCCAGTTCGCCCCAAAAGAGACGCAGTGCGTGCGAGGGCGTGGCACATTGAACAGTTACTTATTGATAACGCTTGCCAGCTCGCTTTGATATTGCATTTAGTTTAAGCCAATTATTAATGCCTGTTGTCGCCGTGCTGCGTGTAATTTGTGGCAGTTGCAGCTTGTTGGCTGAAATGCGATACGCTCGCATTTATGAACGTCCAATGACGACGATGGCATCGATCTTCCACTGATCGTACATGCAGGCAAACATTTTAATCGCCGATTAGACGCAGTCGATAACCCCTCAAAAAAAATACAAATACAAATAAAATAAAAATCAAATCACACAGGTAGCTGCAGTTGTAAGTGTACACAGAAAAAAAAGAAAATCAATTTTAAACAGTGTCATAAGTTCCCAAACTTGTGCACTTTTAATATTATATTTGTTTAAAGTTCAAATTTATACATTTTAAATATAAAAATATTATCATATTAGGTGCTTACATTTAATTTAAATATTGTAAAGTACTTTTGGTCAAATGTTTTTAGTTGAAATGCAATGTATTAATAAATAAATATAATAAAAATACTAATACTTAATTCATTTCCATGTCCGCAATTATTTTGACAATCTAAAATTTACCCTATATATTGACCCTACAAAACTTGTTCCAATTAAATAAAATATGTTATGCTTTTTTGACTATTTTAATGCTTAGTAGTTGCCAAATTGTGTTAATTTTACATTTATATCCTGTTTCATATTTATAAAAACACATTTTAAAATCAAGAATTTTAAACTTGAATTTTAGAATAATATCTTTTCTTTTTTTTTCGGTGTATTGGAGTATGTTTCTCATCTCTCCTTTGGCAAGTTGAACGCAGCTTTCAACATTTTGTGTGTGTATTTTTGTTTTTTTTCTTTTGGGTGATATCTCAAGTCATTTGTCAAATTGCTTAACTGACATTAAAGCCGCTTTTGTGGGTCGATAAACGCGCCGCCAATTTGACATTTTCGCTTGCGATGATCGATGCATATCCAGGGAGTGCAACCTGGTGACATTTTTGCGCCAATTTCGGTCGCTGGGGCATCAGTTAAGCAACAACAACAACAACAGCAACAACAGCAACAACAACAACTGCAACATTTAGCGGCACAACTCTCTGTGTGCTGCATTTTTCGCTTTCAGTTTGTGCAATGCGTGGGAGTTGCACGAATTGTGTCGTTAAATAATGCGCCATGTCGCGCAAATCCTGCCGCAAGACGAGACGCGACACAAACTGGTTGCATGCTTGTTGCATGGTCGAATCGCTGCCACGTTTGCCACGTCGCGTCGCAGAGCGGAAGCGACAAGCGTTGCCATGCCACAGCGTTGATGCCACAAAAGGCAACTGGAGCAGCGTTTTGGGTGGCCGTCATGGCCGGCCTTGCATTTGATATTGCAACCGAAGTCACAGTCGCAGTCGAAGTCGCAGTCGAAGCTGCCGCTTTGTTTAATTGATAGACGACCCACGCCACGCACAGTGGTACAATTAACTTATTTTCTGCGAGCTATTTTCTGAATTGAGTTGAGGCAAAACAACGATTATAACTCAAAATCTCGCCGAATATTCATTATCTCACTATTTTTAATTATTAAATCAAATTTTGAAGTTTTAAATTAAGCTCAAACATGCTTTTCAACGATAAATAATACCAACCTGTTAGAAAAAATCAAAAATAATCTTGCTGATTATTTTGGATTATTTTTCAATTTTGCTGATTATTTCTGATTATTTTTTATTTTTTCTGATTATTTTGGCTACTTTAATTGTGAAAATTTAAAATACATAGTTTGATTTTTACAAAATAGTCATAAATGATCAGAAATAATCAAAAATAATCAGAAAAAAATCAAAAATAATCCGAATAATCAAAAAGATTCTTTTTGATTATTTTTTATTTTTCTGATTATTTTTGAATAATTGTAATAATTTTAGATTATTTTTGATTTTTTGTAATCGTAATCATTAAATAATTGGGCAAAACCGAAAATAATCGGAATTTTATCATTAGTTCGACTTTTAAACAAAAATTATCTAATTACTGATGATTATGATTACTAATCATTATTTGATAGGTATGTCTAATACTAGAAATCTGAATTTTTGCGTACTTTTGTATTTTTTATGCCCAATATTTCATCAGCCAGAAGATTTTGAAATTGCAATGCCTTAATTTTACCACGGACTAAACTGTTATCTAGGCTTTCATATTTTTTCCATTTTTAAATTGGTACATTTTTTATTCTTGTGCCACCAAGAGTTCAAGAGCTTAAGTATTTTTTTTAATTCATAAAACTAAATAAAAACATTTTTAGTTAAGAAATAATTTGAAAATTATATTTTATAAATTAAAAAAAAGCTATGGTATTTTAAGTTTTGACAATTTTTGGAATATATGTAGTTATAAATGAATGTGACCCCAAATACTTATTAGAACCACTGTGGCACTGTGGCGACAAAGCCGCCTCAGCCAACGGCTGCCTCATGCGGCACGCGATTTAACTGTTGCATATTGCTCTGGTTGTTGTTGTTGTTGGTTGTTTGACTTTGCCTTTGGCCAGGCCGCCAGTGGCAGAAAACCCATCGAACTCAAACTGTGCGCACGCGCATGCAACAAACGGCGACGGCGTTGACAGATTGATGCCCCCAACAGTCGCCAGGCAGCAGCGGCTCTTGGCCAGCAACGGATGCTGTGGCCAAGACTCTAAGGCTCAGACTGAGATGAAGACAGAGACGGAGACGGAGATGGAGACTCTGAGCCCCCGCTTCATTATTCAAATGCTCGTGTGTGTTTGTGCGGAATTTATCAAAGTCTCTGACTGAGGAGGCAACAACTGTGTGTGAGGGCGAGTGAGATGGCTAAAAGGGGTAGGTGGGTGGGGGGGGCTTCCATGTGTGCCATTTGAGTTTCAATTCGTGTCGCTTTAGATGTTGTTGTTGCTGTCGCGTGGGAGTCAAACAAACAAAACAAAAACGTAACTGCAGGTCAGTTAAGATAAGTCGTCGCATGTCCAACAACTTTCCTTTTGGCCAAAAGGGACACAGTCAGTTGACTGCCAACTGGGCGCGGCATAAATTCTCATAAATCTTTTGGCCTACAAATGCAAAGCATATACATGTGTACAGTTGTACATTTGTACAGTTGGACTGTTATACATTTGCTAGCTGAGTAATTAAAGCAGTTTAACATGTCTGTTTTTTTTGTTTGTTTCATTTTTGTTGACTGGATGTTGGCTAGTTTTTGGAGCTGTCACAACATCAACAAGCCTTCATTCATGCAACGCGACAGGCAGCCAGCCAGTTAGCAAAGTCAGTCAGTCAGTCAGTCAGTTCTTCAGTCACTCAGTCAGTCAGTCAGTCAAAAGCCAGCCGAAATGTTGCCATAAATCAACTCATTTGAAATGCATCAACTGCAGCAATCAGAAACAGAAACAAACTAAGAAATAAAAAATAAATTAAAACATAAAAAAATCAAATCGAATTCAGTTACACAAATATTTTTACACGTTGCGATTTCCAATTCCAATTGAAAGAGTGACAATGCGAGGGCGGGGCAACAACAACAACAACAACAACAGCAACAACAACTTTGCTGTTCAGTTGTCCAACTGAGGCGTGTTGCACAATGTGTGAAAACAGGATCAAAGTCCTGCCCAGACATTTGTCAACCACTCGACGCTTTATGTAATCTGCATTTTCTGGGCTGCCTTTTGGGGCTTGTCATGAATATGCGCCAATTAAGCATTTTGTCTGGTGGCCCGGCGAACATGCATCAATCAAATGTCTGCAGGATAAACATAGTCACAGTCAGTCAGTCAGTCGGTCAGTCAGTCAATCAAAACGATCGCTACTTCGTTGGGCCAAAACAACATGCAACATGTGCGCGAGGTTCACTCGAAAACTTTATCTTTCTACTTTGACTTTTACTTGACTTTCTTTTGACTCTTGTTATGACCGTAAAACTAGTTATTGAAGACATAATTTTATAAATATTCAGTCTAAGCTGATTTATTAATCAAAATATGTAAATCGATTACAATTATTAAATATTTTTCAAATAATATTTTAATTCTATTTTTGAATCACAGTATTTCTACAAATAAAATCAATCTAAATTAGAATCTGATATTTATTATTTCATAGATTTTTTTAGTTAATTTATTGTTTTGGTTTATGGCGACTTTTCTAATAGTTATTAAAATCTTATATCAACAATAAATATTAATTATATTCCATCCTAATATCCAGGAAACATTTTATCTATATTAGTTTATTTTAAAAGACTTAAGTTTAATTTAAGTAATTGTATGACAGTGTAGGAATTTTGTAAATATTTCCAATATTTTAATTCCTGTATTTAAAAACTACTGTACAAAATGAAGACCTCAATCTCTTCTAAAAATGCTTTATGTGACTTTGACGTCAGCTTTAATCAGTTAACAGTTGATTGGGCAACCCTCGCATGATCGACAAATGCAAATGCCCAGAGTCGAATCTCATGTTAAACGACAGGCTCTGGTTCTGTAAGGCAGGCGATGATTTTGGGGCGTGGCATAGTTATTATTAGCATCGCATGGCAATTGCTTAATTGATTTTGTTGTTATTGTTGTTGGCCATGTTAATTGAACACGGCTGAAAGACGGCGCGGATGTAACATGTCGATAGTCGATTTAGACAAAGTCAAGCCACAGAAAGACAACGGTCAGTTGTCCAGCCAAGTTGTCAGACTTTGTCTGTCAGTCCGTCAGTTAGATAGACAGACAGACATTCAGTTTGTTAGTCTCTTACGTTGTTAGCGAGCTTTAAAATTTGCAGATTGCAGTAGTAAGTTTCACTTATCAGCAAACAATTAAATGAATTTGCACGAGTTACAAATAAATAAATATGAATGTCAAGATTGAAAATGCCGCGATTCGATTGAGCTCGCATTCGTGTGCATTTTGACCCACATGGAAAACGGAAAACTGCCGGCAATTTGCCACCTAAAGGAAAATTATGAGCACCAGCATTTTACTCGATACAAAACGATAGACAATAAAAAACAACAACAAGAAACGCGTCAGTTCACATTTGTGCATAAAATGGGAACTGAATTCGACTCAACTGAAAAGATTTGAATTGAAGTGAAGTGAAGTGAAGTGTGTGCTGGAAGTGGTTACAAAGTGGAGGCCACGTTGCGGTGTCTTCCCACAATTTGCAGGCAAAAGTCAACAGCATTTTCGTTATAATTTCTATTATTTTCCCTTTTGGCATAATTGCAGACAATTTACTTAACGATCAATAGAGCGCGCCAGGCGAAACAGACAACAGACAAAGCGTCTTGACTTAAAAATTTATTAGCTCCCGCAGCTGGGGCAGTCACAGTCAGATCGAGCTGAAGGAGCGGGCCATACACTGCCATACCATGCCATACTCTGCCATACTCAGCCATACCATGTGTTGGGCCTCAAACAGTTGCAGTTGTTGCAGTCGCATCCGTGAGAGCCGCACATCGTGTTCCAGACTCGCTGCCGGTTTCTATCCTTGAGCCAATACAAATAACTTTTTGCTCTGCTTGGCACCACAAACATTTATTTAAAATAGAGCAACGATCATTTTTTTTTTCTTTTTTTTCCAGCTTACCACAGGCAATGGGGCAAACAACAACGATCAGAGGCTGGGGCAACAGATGAACGCTGTTCATATTTTAATTACGCGACTTTATCACGTCATTTCTTGGGTGGCTCAGGCCCGATTTGACAGCAGCATGAAGAAAACAAAAACTGGTAGGAAATATGAATGCGAAGAGGAAATTTAAGTATATAAAGTAAAGCTGATGCGAGGCTGTGCCCATCGATTTATATTAGCAATGACATAGGTAGATTTTTAAGTTAAATCTTCATATTTAAGATTTTGAATTTAAGAAAAACTAAAGGAGGGAATAAAAGTGAAATTCTGACAACAAAGTTTTTAACAAAACTATTTAGAGGCCAAATCATGACCAAAATGATATTCCGCTTGAAAATCTGTTCAGTTTTGACAAAGTTATGAAAGTTTGAAATTGTGTAATCCTCTGAACTAGGAACTTTACAAGTCAACTTATTTGTTCATTTTGGCATAAGGATAGTCTAATCAAAAATACACAGACTTTAATATATGTAGTAGGATATATTTTGTAATTAAATTGATAGCTTCCCATAGATTAAATTAAGCAGTTGATAAGTACATCTGATGATTTCCCATTTGCCCAGCTAATTGAACTGCCATTAGCTGTTTATCAATGCAAATTGAGGTCAAACCCATAAATCAATCAGATTTTGGTATATAAATAATGGATATCAAATGAAAAATGCAATATCTGTTATTCTAATTAACACACATCGAATCAAGCAAATGTAATCAACTCATCGACAATGTTTTTGATTCGAATTGAAATGTACGCAAAGCTAGCTTATTTGTTATAATGTTGTGGTTAAAAGTCGCCGGCTGATTGGCTATAATGTCTGCTTAATGCACATTTAACCTACGATGTGGGGTGGGTGGGAGGCGAAGGCGAAGGCGGGAGGCGTGACAATCTTAGGGCTATTTACCTGTCAAATGTACAAAAGTGTGAGAACTGCTTTGACTGTGCAGTCATAATAACAAATGAGCAATAAATTTCTAAATTTTCGCCAATAAACAAACTTAATGATCATGTTGATGATCGTGCCGAACAGACTGTCGATAAACTTTAAATCTTTGTATCTATTGTTGTTGTGGTGGTTGTTGTTTTGGTTTTACTCTTTGGCTAAAGAGTCTTGGCCATGCCCATTCACTGTTGGACACCCACTGCTGATTATGTTCGTCTGGGCCAATGTCTGTATACTCTGACGATCTTTGGGCATCTTCTTCTTCGTTGCCATCATCAGCCTCAACATCAACATCATCATTATTATCATCATCAACATGGCGGTGGTCAATAATATTGTTGGCGTTGTTTATGTGCTGCTGATTATGAGGCGGCGTCACTGGCAAACACATAATCTTCCTCAACCTGGCTGCAACTGCGACTCTAGATGTTAGCTTTTATTTGTTGCCTTTTTTTTTTTTACTATTTTTTTGATGTTTCAACAACGTCGAACTTTGGGGTCATAGCCGCATACGACGCATCGTAAATCATTCATAGAGGGATCAGCATCGGCAGCAGCAACAACTGGAAATTTGTTGCCTTTGCCGCACACAACAAATTGATTTTAGTCACGATACTGTCAATTAGCCCAGCCATGGGTCAGCAGCCCCTTGTCCCGACCAGGCCAATACCAAAGCCAGGCTCCTCATCTCCCATCTCCCATCTCCGGCTCCAGCTCCATCTCCATCTTCGACTTTAACCAAGGTGTTGATGCCGGCGAACTTTGCCGACTGCCTTGTGACCCGACGACGGGACGGGGATAAATTTGGGGGAATCCATGCGGCTCGCAGCTGCAGCTTTGGGCCCGAAAACGTTTAGATGCGATTAAGGCTGCAAAATTATTGTTATAGTTGGCTGCCAATTCTGCCAAAGTTGGCTACTTTATTAAATCAAAGTACGAGTATTTTCACATGATTATCACGTGAGTCGCTTATGCCTCGTTGACCTCACACGCTGCTCATGCTTATGGCCATTGCACTTCCTATACCCTTCTGGCTGTGGGTACTATAATTTGGACACAAAGTGTGTTGAGCTCATTAAACGAATTGAGATTTAAACTTCTAAATTGCATATGTTACTTTTCTGGTCTTTTATTATTTAATATATGTAAAAGAAATAAAATTCTGTAAGTTTTATTTTTAAAATGTATTCTAATGTGCCATTAATGATCTGTAACTTTTCTGCACTTTAACATTAAAATTTTTTAAGCACTCAAAATATTTTGAAATATTATCCCTTTGATTTTTATTATTTTTTTTTGTATATACATATGTACGTTTTACAAATGCAGGCAGTAAAGATACCAATTATGTTTAGTCTAATTATAAAATTTGTTCTTGTAAAACTGTCTTTTGAATAATTTTTGTTTTTGTACAAAAACTTTCCATCTTCTGTATTTACAAAATCTTAGCTTAACTTAACTTTATAATGTAAACGAAAAGAGTATAAAGTCATCGTTACAGTACAATAATAAAAAGCACATTCTACCTTTGCATTGTGTTTATATTTTATATGCACTTGAGGCCAACAGACTTTTAAGTTGAGTTGCAGGCAAGTGATTGCCACATTTTGGCAGCCTTTCGCCGGTCAGAGAGTTGAGTTGATCTAATTGAGTGATTTCTCGACTGCCTCAGTTTTTGGTCCAAAAAACTAATTAACTTTTTTGTTTTAGATTTTTTGTTTTTTTTGGTTGGCCACAAGTCTTTGAAATTTATTTGCTTAGTTTGGTTGGAAATCGTTGAAATACTTGGCGATAATTAAAGGCAGAAACTACAGAAATGCAATGCAATGAGTGGTAGTCACTGTATTCTCAGTTGTTGTTGTTGTTGTTGTTGTTGTTGGGGTTGCATTGCAGGTATTGTGCATTGTCAGGCGTACCTGTTAAGAGATACTTTGAACCTGTTGTACAGTTAGAGTTACAATTTGCAACGGGCCAGGCCAGTTTCCTGGCTTGTACTCATTGTATATCGATGGCGATGCACTTGAAAATCGTGATTTCACCTTTTTGTACAAGGCAAAGCCAAGGCAGGCAAACAACCAACTACCAACAACAACAACTACTAGCAACAACAACCAACTACCAACAACAACAACACAAATGCTTCTAAATGGCAAAGTAAACTGATTTACAATCAAAGGCAACGAAGCGCGCAAAGAGTCGCAATGAAGTTTCAGTTGATTTTAGTTTCGGTTTAGTTCCGTTCAATTCGTTTCTTAGATCCCGTTCGAACCCCTCCCCCTACCCCTGCTCCCTCCTCACTCCACCTGTTCCTGCCACTAACTCGGGCCGTGGCAAAGCCATCAGCAGCACAAAATCAATTGAAGTAATTACGAAATGAAGGCACGAACTAATAAACTTGGTCGTCGTCTTTGGCCCTCGATTTTTTGGTCCTCTTAACGAGCTCCGATGCCTCCATTTGGCCGACTGCTGTTGGGCCTGGCCAGTTGGAATGGTCTATTGGTCCATTTGGTCGGCCAGCGATGCCACCGCGCCCAATTTACAGTTAGTTTAAATTAATTAAATGAAATGCACTTAATTAGAAGGCAATTTCCAATGGCAACTTGTTGAATGCGAGCTCGCATTTGGATTTGGATTTGGATTTGACTTCAGACGCTGTTGGACTCGGCAAGTGCATGACTTTTGCTGCCCAACCTCAAAAGAGAGAAAAATGAAATCAGGTCAAGACGGGCCAGGCCAGGCCAAGACATCAACAAATTTGGCCGACTGCTGCAGTCGGACAGCCGCAATCGATCGCACGTCAAAAACTGGGGCCAGACATCAGCAGAAATATGGTTTTTCATTTAAGCCAGGTCAAGACGCCCAGAAAGGTGACCCAAGCCGATGCCGATGCCGATGCCAAAATGAAAACGAAAACGAAATCAAAAAGCGCCATTTGTAAGGGCATCAAACATTTTGACCAGGCCATCATCAAAGCGGCCAGACAATTTGCTTGTAATATTTATTTCATTTTTTTTTTTTATTGTTTTCCGACGCGCAAAGATCAAAACAAAACGAAATTCAAAAATAAATAAACTACAACAAAAAAATAACAATAAATAATAACATAAAAAAATACACTTAGGAGATAAAGATGCGCCACACCCGCGACGTAGCCCAAAATAAAGCTAAGCTTTACAAATGGACGGCCAGAAATTAAAGCCATTGTCTGGCCAATGGGTCAAGTGCTGACAGCCATGTCGATGCTGCGCGTGGCGTGTGGCATGCGGCATGCGGCATGGGGCATGCGGCGCGTGCAACATTTTGATGTTAAACGCCCATCTTTATTTTTGGTGTTTGTGTTTTCATATATCTAGATTTCATTTTTTATTAATTTTTGCTATTTATATAATTTATACTAAAAGTAATTTCACTAAAATATTGTTATAATTTCGAACATCTTTGTTGATTTATCTATTGATTTATTTCAGATTTTATTTCTTATTAATTTTGGGTATTTCAAAAATTTATACTAAATAGAGCTATTTATTTTTAATATAAGAAGTTTCATAAAATTTTTTTGTGATAATTTTGAAAATATATGCTGATTTATTTATTTATTTATTTTTAAATATCTTTAGAGTTTTATTTTCTAATATAATTTTTTTTAATTAGTGAAATTTTATAAGTAAGTAAAGAAAAACTGAGCAGACCATCAAAATGTTGCTAATATCCATTTTCAGATCAATCGTAACAAATGCCCTCGAAATGAACCAATTTAATGAGCCAATAAAAAAAAAATAGAGGAATGAAATTATTGGCAACTTTTGCCCTAGCCAACGCCTACGAGATGGGTGAAAGTTGTTGGTCCAAAAACGTGCGCTCGTTTTGACACTCAACAAAGTGCAGCGAGTCGCACTTGAATCGCACTCATTCAGTGGCCTGGCCTACTGAAAATCGTTTTCAATTAAAGACCGAAACGTGCTGAAAATCAAATTAAATGTTACAAAGCGAGCGCTAAAAATTTTGATTATTTGTACAGCTCAAATTAGAAGGAAAGTCGCCAATGCCGAAGTCGCGAGTCGAAGTCGCGAGTCGAAGTAATCAACCTCATCATCACCTTTTGTGGCAAGAGGCCTCAGTTGTGGCGTGCTGCCAAAGTAGGTTGAACTGACCGTCGTCCGGGTGGCTTTGCCGCTGTTTGACTGAGGCTGACCCACAGCCTCAACCATCAAGCACATGAACAACCACATCCACATCAACAACCACCAACCACATCCACAAATGCCTCATTGATGTGGCAGTTTGGCTGCATTTGGTCAGTGAGATGCCAGAGCTAGATGAAAGCACGCCGAGTTGCTTAGAAGTAAGTGCTCTCTGTGTTGAGTCGAGTGCCAAAGTAATTAGTCTACTGGCAAAACTACAAAAAAAATTGGAAAAATTGGAAAAATAACATAGAAAATTCGGGCAAGCTTGCAGTTCCGCATAGCTGATTATTAGGCCTAAATGCCAAACATGGGCCAAACAAATCGACTTAATTGATTAACATTCGAAATGTTTGAAATGTTAAACGATTTTCAAAATGCACTTCAACATGCTTCATCATCATTTCGTCTGTCTGACTCTTCTTCTGCCGCTTCATCAAAGCGAATCAAAGCAAATAACAGCTAAAAATAAATCAAACCAAATGACTTGTTGTTGTCGACGCCATCAATCAGAGCTGGAGATGAATATAGCGGTGATGCTGCTGCTCCGGCTGCTGCTGTTGGATCAAGTAAATCCAAAGAGGCCAAAAGCGTTTTACAGTTTCACCGAGAGCCCAATCCATATGTAGATGGCTAAAAATAAACAGCGCAAACCGTCAAGTGAAAAAGCCACATAAATAGTCGGCAATCAATAATTGAAGTTAATAATAATAACAAAAAAATAACCCCTCAATGAGGCATCCGCCTAGTGACGAAAGCGTCTATTCAACTCCCAACACTTCTGGTATCTAACTTGAGACGAAACTCGCTCAGCCTCCGAAAATTCTAAAATATTACATTTATTCATACCTGTTAAATAATGATAAGTAATCATAATCATCAGTAATTAGATTATTTTGGTTTAAAAGTTGATCTAATTATTAAATTTTGATTATTTGATAACGATTACAAAAAATCAGAAATAATCTAAAATTATTACAATTATTAAAAAAATAATCAGAAAAATCAAAAATAATCTTTTTGAGTACTCGGACTATTTTTGATTTTTTTTTCTGATTATTTCTGATTATTTTGGCTACTTTGATTGTGAAATTTAAAATAATTTTATTTTTCCTAATTAGATATAAATAAAAATAATCATAACTAATCAGAAAAAAATCAAAAATAATCGGAATACTCAAAAAATTATTTTTGATTATTTTTGATTTATTTCTGATTATTTTTGAATTTATGTAAAAATTTTAGATTATTTCTGATTTTATGTAATCTTAATCATTAAATAATCACAAGTTTTTCAACAGTGAATTATATAGTCACTACGATTATTTCTAAAAATAATCTAATTGATTATTGAATTTAATAATCTAAGTACTTTGAAAATAGGCGAAAAGATTGAGATTTATTTGAACAAATCAGGTCACTGCGCTTGATCCCAGTGATTCCATTATTAAATACTAAAAATTAAACTTTAAACTAAACAATTGAATGAGAACTTGACATCTAAGGCAACTGCGTGATTAGCTCGTAATTAGTAGCCAAACGAGCATAAAGTGTGACCAGGCTCAAGCTGCAATCAAGTCTGATTGAACACCTCAAAATGATGCGCACGTAATGCAGATTAACAATGGGGCAATGAGAAGATGAGAGACAAGGGAAAACAATGCATGTAACCTGGTCCATGTCCTCTTGGCATCCTTGTCGAACTTAATGAGGGCAATCGCTGTAGTTGCAATTGGAGTTGGAGCTGGAGCAGGAGTTGCAGTTGCCACATGCAACATGAGAGACGCAAGGCTTAACACGCCCCATCACTTGATGGCCCGAAGTTTGCACAAGAAATTAAAGCTCGCAGCGATCGAATCGAATCGCAGCGAATGCAGTTGAATGAGGCGAGCAGCTGAAGAAATACCCATAAAGGCGAAATCAAGTAAGTCCCCCTCCAATGTCTGTCCGTGTATCAGTTGTGCATCTACTTGCCCTTAAGTAAAGTACAGTATCTTGTTGCAACTTCATTTCGTGGCATGGCCCCAAATATTTTTGCATCGTTGCTGCTTTGCTTTGGCGACCACAACATAAGTAACAACAACAGCAACAACAACATGCATGTTGCATATTTCGACTTCGGCCTTGTTGTGGCAGAGGAGGGAGAAGGGGCAGCGGCGGCCCGGGAAGACAGGCCGAAATTATTTTCTCTGCCTCGTGTATGTTTCGCTTACGTTTTCTGGCTTGGGTGTTTTTATGTTCTTATAATGCGACTTATCAGATTTTTGCCAAGCTGACAATGGCCGAAAAGTGGCCGTTCCAGGCCCCGGTGGCAACAACCGCGAAGGTTAACGCAGAAGTGTCTTGTACAGTGGCAAGAGAAGGGGACAGGGTACAAGGGACAGGGGACCGACTTGCGGTTTTATTGCGTGCGCCGCTGCCCTGTGTTGTATTAAATTTTGTTTTCCCTTCGCAGCTTTTTTAAGAAAAAAAAAAAAAACAAAAACAAGATTCCCCCTCGCCACGCGCCTTTGTTTCTTATTTTACTTTATTTTTGGGAGTATTTTTTTCTTCTTCTCTCGAACATGATCTTTTTGATGATTTTCAATAAAATTAAATTGAAAATAAAAATAAAATAAATTTTTATGTTATTATTATGTTGACGCCGCTCTGGCGATGCCTCAACAAAGATCGTTTCGATAGTTTCGAAAACTGCTTTACAAAATGTACACAACTCTTACAGGCATGAACTTGATATAACAATTCAATTAGGCTGTAATTCTTAAAGCAAGTTGTGGAAATTTTGGATGATGAAAGTTTGCTATTAAAATTATTCTCAGTATCAAATATACTATTTACTTGGTGATATATAATATTTAACTAATAATATTGTTTAATAACGGTCAATGCATTAAATTATTAAGGCATGCTCCACAATTTTTTTAAGATCCAAAAGCAATTTAAATTTAAATTTTTGTACGAGAAATTGTATAACATTTAAAACCAATTGAAAATGTTTATTTGAATAACAAGCCATTAAATACATTCAAAATTTATTTATTTGTTGTATAAGTTATTAATTATAATTAATGTTTGATTATTATTGCAACTTTTGTACTCATATTACAATAATAATAATAAATTTGCCCTGTTATGTTTCCCTAACCTCTATCAATATCAATTAGGTCATTAATAAAGTATCATCTTTCTTCCATTTTCATATTTGTGGCTATTTTAATGCCACATCCAGTCGCTGGTAATGATCGTTTATTGTTGCAACTTGTTGTCCTGCCGCTTTTCGCATTTTCGGTTTTCGGTGTCGGTGTTTTGCGCTTGTCAAATATTTGCAAATCGCTTTGACATCTGGTTCGACAACTTGTTATCGTTCCTCGTGTTGCCCGCGTCATCCCCG
Organism: Drosophila recens; assembly: GCA_037043495.1. Classification (NCBI taxonomy): domain Eukaryota; kingdom Metazoa; phylum Arthropoda; class Insecta; order Diptera; family Drosophilidae; genus Drosophila; species Drosophila recens. The sequence continues at coordinate 121,586 of JBAMBJ010003781.1, read as the reverse complement.
GCTGCTCTCTGGCTGCTCCAGACTCAACCGAGTCGCGCATATTTCGTTTTTAATAAATTGTAGCACAATTTGATATGGCAACGCCACGCCAAGCCCAGCCCCTCGGCTTCAGTTCGAGCTGCAGCTTCGGGTTAAGTTAAAGCTTCAGCATCAGCATCAGCTTCAGGTTTTACTTAGTTGCTTATTGCAGCTGTCATGAGCGCAATGCAAAAAATGGCATAAAGTCTTTGATTAGGCGTGGAAAAATATTGTCGGAAAGCATTTTAATCGTTTTGATTAAAAGCCACCACGCCTAATTAGTTGGAAATTTTGCATCGAACCGGTTTTAGATGAACGAATAAATAAATATATGTACCTACAGATAGAGAAAAAATATATATTTGGAACAATCAATTTGATTTAAATTTATTATAATATATTTAAATAGCAAACGTTTTACATTTTTAGATAAAACTGTGATGTAACTGAAAAAACACATAAATTTAAAAACAAATATGAATACAGCAAAAAAAAAGTGAAAAATTTAACATAAGTTATATTGATTTCACATAATGGCTAAAGTTAATAAAATTGGAATACATACATTTTTATTATTTTATTAAACTTAAAGTCAACGTTATTAGTTGGTTTATTTTAATTTTCTTTGGGTGTAAAACTGTATGTGTTACTGGAGTAATGACAGTACAGTCTGGAGTAGGCAGGCAGTCGGGCCGTCAGGTATTCAGGCCTTTTGATTGGCCTGCAACAACCTTTCGTCAATAGTCGTTGTCGGGACACATGTGCGGGCAGCCAATTTAACAAATAATTCATAGAAACATAAATCGCGATAGCGCCACGGCTGCCACATCGTCATGCCTGTCTGGGCATTGTGACTTTGACTGCAGCTCTGACTGGCAGTTGTTTGCCACAAATTGTTGCCGATTGTTTGCCTAAACAAATAAACAAAATCTTTCAAACTCGGCACGCCCATTATTGTAAATATTTTCGCGTTTTGTATTTTGTATTTTGTTCTAATTAATTTTTTAAAAGCAACAACTGCGCGCACCCGCCAAGCATTCAACACATTTGCCGATAAGCATCGATCGGGCAAACTGAATTGAACTAAACCAAAACGGACCAACAACGAACCAACAAACGACATTGGTTACTACGGACGATTAGCAATGGGGTCTATTGAAGGAACACGTGCTCCATAGTGTGCCATAGAAATGGTCGAGCATTAGAGTTGATAAAAAATCCAGATTAATTCGTATTTTAATGATTTAAATAATTTTGAATTCTTTGTTTTTCAATTTTGATTCTCGATTAACATGATGTACAAAAAAGGTCTGAAATTTCAATTTATTTTTAGTTTTTTTGGGTTTAATAAAAAAATAATAACAAGAAAACCATCGACCATCTAATTATAAAATACTTTTTTAAAATTATAATAATTTTTGAAAATTATAATACTTAAATTTACTAACATTATTTCACTAAGCTGCTTTAAAAATATTGTGAAAATAGGTTAAGTAAATCTTATTTCTCAATTAGCAATTCTGCACTTAATTTCCCCTACAACAATAAGCGAACTTTTTCGAGCAGCCCTCGGAACCGTCATTGCACACATAACAAAAACGTGCCGGTGCACCAATGACTTGCGGAGCGCTGCAGCAGCAGCAACAACAAAAACAACAGCAGCAACAACAACAACAAATGCTTTTAAATTGAAAATTGTTGATTGAACTCAAGTTCGTTGCCTAAGTCTTTCGTTCGACTACTTATTCAACGAATGCAACAAAACAACGACGCGACCGTCGCGTCGCTTGTTGTTTTTGCAGCGTGACACCAAACTGTTGTAGTAATTAATAATAGCAGCCGGCAACAACAAATTATGCTTTTAATAACTGTAAATTTGTAGTTGTAAAAATTTACGATTTAATTGCCGAGCGTTTTTGAATTTATTATAAGTGCTAAGTTATTTTATTATTTTCATATTTCGTGCTATTTAGCTAACTGTCATTGTGTGTGCACGTGTGAACGTGTACGTGTGTGTGTGTGTTTGTGTTTGGTCGTGATTGTGTGGCCTGTGTTATAACAGTTTTTGACCTTTAGTTGAGATGACCAGACCACCAAAGCAGCTTAGTCCTAGACCTCGGTTATTTGGCCAAAATCGGTGTGGACCTATATGGTTGTATGATATTTATGCTCTTATTTTAATAATTGAATATTTTTGAAAGACAATCAGCTGCATTTCGCAAAACAACACCAAGTTTATCCCATTCATTCCATGCAACAACATTCAACAATCAATATCGGGATGTCCTAACTTATTTACCTAATTTAAATATACTCTTTCTCTGGATGTTCTAATTTAAGGTGGAGCCTATATAATATTAATATTATTATTTATTTATATTTTAAAAATATTTATATTATTGGGAATTAAATTCTCATAAATAAGGCCAGTTTCTAATATCAAGAATATTCGTCTCAAATATTTTGTTATTACAACAAACATTTTATTTTGAATGCTAGACAATTGTAAGCGAAAAACAACAAGCTTTTTATTATTATTTGGTCTTAATAATTTAACGTTTCGTCTTATTTAAAAAGCATTTTCTTTTAAGTTGAAAATTCGTTAACTTTATCTGCGTACTGGCAATAAATGAGCAATATAAAAAAGTTATAAAATAAAGCGAAATCAGGAAACAATAACATAACGCTTCGAACAGTATACGCTGTTGGGATTTCTATCTTCGGCACTAAATATATAATTATTCTATCGGATTTTTTTCATGACTGTCACTGGTCACTTTGGCTCAATCGTGCTCGTCGTCGTCGTCGTTGTCGTCGTCATCGCTATCGCTATCACCGTTTTGTTTAACTACAATTACTTATTTAATCATAATTTTGTTCGCGTTTCAACAATCATCAATCATCAAATGCAATGCCGACAGCGGCCGGCTAAATTCTGTGACTGGGCCAACTGTCAGGCTGACAGATTGGCCGCTTTCAGCGAGAGCAGGAAACCGACCGGAGAAGGAGAAGTTGCAGTTGCAGTTGAAGCTGATGCTGGCCAGGCCAAGTGGAATGCGCTGCATGCCTCAGCAATGTGGCAGCTCTTCAGCAACAACACAGCAACAGCAAGAGTCACAGCTCTAGCTTCAGCTCAAACTTCAGCTCAAGCTTCAGCTTCAGCTGTTTAGCGCAAAAAAAAGTAGCGTCAGCGGCAGCAGAACGCCACAATTATCTAGTCAGCAGTCAGTCAGTCAATCGGCTCGTTGAACTTGCAAACGCTGCAGCGCTCCAGCTGTACACTGAAAAAAAAAATTTTTTTAATTCAAGCTTAAAATTCCTGATTTAAGTTATAACTATGAATTCGGAATATATTTGTTAGATGCAGACTTATGCAGACCACAAGACAATGACTATTTTGGTAGGAAAATATGCAATGTTTTTTATTTAGATCAAAAAAAAAATTCATTTTTATTATAAATACATAAAATCAAAATTTGTTCCCTGAATTCAAGATATTCCAAAAAAATATTAAATTTAAGTTTCATTCACTCAATTAATATTTTTGTTTTAATTTACATATATTTTGATATGCAATCCCTGATTTTGTGCTTCTAAAAAATCGAAGAGCACCAAACTTTTAACTCCGCTTGGGACTGATTTTATTCCAGAATTTCCGATTTTTCTCAGTGTAGCCAGCAACTGCAGCTCTAGCTGTTGTCTGTTGCCGCAGTTCCCGCTACGATCACACAAATCAATCGATCACGTTTTATACTCGGTTTTAGAGTCGCGAAGAAAAAGTCAAGAAAAAAACTGAAGCGCAACTGAATGAACTTTCCAAATGGGCAGCGCGTTGCGACGCAGGCAGCGCAGCGCAGCTCGCGAAATGCTGTCGGCGTCGACTGAGCAGCAGCAGCAGCAGCTGCAGTTGCAGTCAACGCGGCAGCAGCATCGGCTAGATGGATTGATTGATTGCCTGAAACAGTTAGCAGACATTGTCTGGCCGGGGCTTATTGCTATTTATGATCTTGATCTATGGATCGAGGGCAAAAGCACATGCAGCGACGTTGTTGTTGTTGCTGTTGTGGCTGTTGTTGCTGTCAGTGTTGACGTTGTTGTCGTGGCTGTTGTCGGGCAGCCAGTGCACATGCTGATAATCAGCACGAAGTCAATGCCGAAGCTGCAGCTGATAATGATGCCAGTGCTTTTTGGCCTTGATTGTGGCTCTCGTGGCCGTGATTCGCTGTGTGTTTCAATCATGTTCGAGTGCAATCAACGCTTGCACTTACCGCCTAGTTTTTGATTGAAAATATTTTCGGGAAAATTGTTACAGAAAGCAACCTTAAAGGGTAACACATTCCCCTTGCCTCCTCCCAATTCTTAGCAGCCAACTTGGCTCGAATAAGGTGCACAGGTTAAAGAGCTGCTTGGTGTTAAGTGCACGATAATCGATTCGATTCGATTTGATTTGATTCGAAATTTCGTTGCAAACCAGCTTCAGATGTTTGGGGCTGTTCCAAGCCTCAATTTTCGGTGTTGGCGTTAAACGGCCAAAAGCGAAAATTGCCTATTTATGGGCCACAGTTTTTGCTCTCGTTGTCAGTTGTTGTTATAACTGTAGCTATTGCTGACAGCAGACAGGAAACCATATATTTGCATGTGCATAAAAAAGAGTCCATTAATGTATCGTATTAAAACGCATTACATCAGCTCGATTTTGGGCCCATAAGAAGTTGAATTGCCAAAAGCCAAAAGCACGCAAAAAATTGACAAATAATCACAAGAAAAGTTTATTAAAAGTGCTGCTAGACTACAAGATACTCAGTAGCAATATTTAATCACATAGCTTTAACTATTTAACTGTAATCATCAATTATAATTAAAAAAAAAAGTTTTTTATTTTTATTTACTTTTCTTTTTATTTGCATTTAGTTATATCTCTTTTTCCACCTTAAAAATTTGCACAGTATAAAAATGACAAAAAATCACTGCAGCGACAACTCGCGAGTTTCAACTGTGTTTTAATTACGCATGTGCCAAAAAGCCGGCAACGTTAAAAGAATATTTTTTTAAGGTTTGTTGCTTTCTTGTTTTTTTGCTTCTCGTCGGCAATCAATGAAAAGTCAATAAAAATCGGCAGCCAGTCGCATGCACGAGCCAAAGAGTTATCATTGCGTCTGAGTTTAAGGTGCCGACCAAAAACGACAACAATAACAACAACAACAACAACAGCAACAATGACAACGACAACGACGTGTTAAGTAGCGTTTTATGAGATCATTTCAAATGACGATGACGATGACGGCGGCAACGGAAGCGGCAACTGCTGCAGGTGCGCCCAGACTTTGGTGTCGCCGCTGCACTGAGTCAAAGAGTCACAGACAGAGTGTCAGACTGACAGCCAGTTAGCATGCTAATTACATGCCGGCAACATGTCGCCAAGTGGCTGCTGCTGCTGCAGATTTGATGCAGATCGCATTTTTTTGTCACACACGCACATCAAAAGACTTAGGCAACGAACTTGCGCAATACTCGAAATGAATGAAGAAATCAGAAACCAAATAAATCAATGTGAAGGAAATGTGCTACAGTTACACGAATTTGTATGTGAATTATTTTAGTCGTAATTTTCGAAATTCGATAAAAACTCTTTATTATTCACATAAATATAAATCACTTTTAATTTTTAAATAGTTTTTTTATTTCGAAATTTTGTCTTGAATAATTATTTTGAGCTAAGTTGTGAATTGCGGAAAACTTAAAAACATTTAAATGTGTTGTGAGTTGCTTCAAGGAATGTTTTCATTTAACTTTAAGCTTGCATTTTTAATTTCCTTAATATATATAATTTAAAATAAAAGTAAGTGATTTCCTTTAACTCTTAAATACAATTTTCTTTTTAAACATACTAAAAATTGGATTTGAAAATGATAAAATATTTGAATGTCGTAATGGTTTCAAATGTTATACTCAGCTTAATGAATTAATTGGTTGTTATGTAATTCGCTCGCCTGCGAACAAAGAACTCGGCAACTGTTTAAAGCGCTAATGATTTATTTAAGCCATGTGGATAGACGATCCCGACCCCGACCTTAACTGATTGCCCGCTGGGCAAGCTGGGTGGGCGTCATGGTCATCATGGTCGTCATTGCCACACCCAAGACAACCGACAACCGCCTGCGTGGTGGCATTGGCAGCAACTGACCCAGCCGGCAACTGACCCAAACCCCACTCCCACTCCCACTCCCAGACTTGGTCTTGGACGTTGGTACATCGTCTATCGTCTATCGTTGGCTGCGTATCTGTGCCTCGGGTGCAAAATGAAATCGACATTGAATGCGCTACCACAGAAAATTGTGTGTGTCGACGACTTGGCCATTTCCGTTCAATTGCGGCTAACATGATATCGCACATTTCAATCAATTTACTTATTATTATTGCCGACATCGACATCGACGGTTTTTTGTTTTGTTTTTGTTTTTTTTTTTCTGCTCTTGGGGCATTCCCGTTAGTATAATAGACCATAAAGGTGCGCTCGATAGATCGCAATGAAATTTCGCTGGCCCAAAACCACAAAATGTATTCCGAAAAAAAAAACCAAACAAAAAAAAATCTTTGGGCCAAAGCGTGAGATGCGACCACATGCAAATTTTGTACACAACACGAACAGAAGGCAGTTGAATTCAAAGTCGAAACCAAATCGTTTGCCTGACTGACACTTGTCAACATTTTTTTTGGTTCCTTCGGTTCCAAAATATGCAAATATGTGTCAAGACCCGATGGCAATGGCAGAGTCATGTCAACTTCTTGACAACAACAAATGAAGATCAACGTTGGCTTATTTATTTTATATGCAACACATGAGTCTTAAATCTCTCTATCTCTCTCTTTTTCTCTCTCGCTCTCTCTACCTCACTCTTTCTCTCGCGTTGAGTGCAAAAGCCGTTACGCCCCTGCAACTGCAACTGCAACAGCCGTGGTAACTGTTGCGACTTTAGCTGGAGTCTGCCAGAGCACTTGGTAAACACTTGGCTCGGGAAAACTAAATACAACAACAACAATAACTTTGACGGCAGCATCGCACAGTGGGAATAGCATTTGATTATAAAGATCTTGGTATTTTATTAGTTTTCTTAAAAAGTTTCTTTAAAAAACAAGAAATCTATTTATTTTAATTTATTTAGATTTAAAAATGTACTCGAAGTTATTCAAATTTTACAGAGACAAAAAATAATAATTTTAATTACAGATACTTGAAATGAATGAAGAAATCAGTTATTCGAATTATAATGTGAATTATTTTAGTCATAATTTTCGAAATTCGATAAAAACTCTTTGTTATTCATATAAATATAAATCACTTTTTATTTTAAAATAGTTTTTTTATTTCGAAATTTAATAACAAATATCATAAATAATGTCTAAAATATATTTGAATATTTATTTTGTGCTAAGTAGTGAATTGCAGAAAGCTTTATAACATTTAAATGTGTTGTGAGTTACTTCAAGGAATGTTTCTTTTTTACAATCACAGCTGAACAATTTTTGTTATGTCCCCAATAAAAACAAACTAGAACAACGCAGCAAATGCGCTGCTTCAAGTCGAGACGCTGACCACAATTTTTTTTATAATAAAATAATTACTGACACCAACAAGAGCATGCAACGAATTCTGGCAAATGTGTTTGGGATGAGTCGAGTTGTTGAAGAAAAATCAATACGTTCCTAAAGTTAAATCAATTTATTTAAATAATTTGTGTTGAATGATAGAAATTATAATTTTATTTTGCGCTTAGTTTGACTTCAAAATTTGTCGTTCTGTCATTTAAAGTTGTCAGCTAATTATATAGAGTATTTTTAATAGAATGGATTTAAATAAATTAAATAAATTCAATATTCTAAAAGTTGCATTAATTTATGCTAACTCAGTTGTTCTTTTCCACTGTGCATTGTCGGCAATGGCAACACATTTTTCGCGCCCAAAAGTGTTGGAGGCGTTTTGTTGTCCACTTAGAGACGAGGGGTTGTCTGTCCGACTCACTGTCCGTCTGACTGTCTGTCTGCTGGTCTATCTGTTGTTGTTGTTGTTGTTGGATGTTGCCAGCAGCCAGGCAACCAGGCAGCCACTAAGCGTCTTAGGCACACGTCAGACTGTCGCTTCTGTCGTTCTTTTTTTTTGGCGTGTGTTGTTGCAGTTGCAATTGAAGTCGCAGTTGCAGTTGCAATGTGTTGCTGTTGTTTTTCTTGTTGTTGTTGCTGCTATTGTTGTTGATTGTGGCATTTTGATTGATTTCTTTTGACTTTTGGCAGCAATCGCAAATATTTGGTAATCCTCCTCAGCGCAGACAACAAGACGCTTCATCAGCAATTTTAATGCATACGTTAACGTATTTTAACACCTTGGAATTGGCATCGGTTGCCATCGCTTTTTTGTGCCGTTGACTATTTTTGGTATTTTAATGCCAGCTTTGTGGCAACTTTCTACAAGAGCTCAACACACTCCGATAGAGTTGAAATCTCCAAGCTGTTTTTGGGATTATGGGCTATTCTGCACTGTGTCTGTTTGTGTATGTGTGTGTGTGTGTGTGTGAATGAATATTTTTCAAAAGTTGCTCAAGCAAATTGACCATAAACTTGATTTCTGTGCACATTCAGCGACAATTTGTCAAAAATTCTGGCAGTCTTGTGCAGCAGCAGCAGCAGCTCGAGTATTAAGGTCAACGTCAGTGTTTAATTGAACACCTGGACGACCACGCGGTCAACGATTGGGCCGAATCGGCCGAATTGGCCGGATTGGCCTGGCCTGGCCAGGTCTGGCAGTGACATGACTCATGCGATTGGTTCCAAGGCAAGGGCAAGACTTTTGCATTTCAGAGCTTTAATAAATTCCTGCATACTATTAGCGCATAATCGAAAGCAGCACCCAACAAAATATTCAATCCAAAAATATCGAGAATTACAAACTGACAAAGTGGCATTAAAAATATAAAAAAAAATTGATTTGAAAAAATCTGAAAAAAAATTTATATTAACACTGCTAAATTTTTGCAAAAAAAAAAGCATTTTATAAAGCTGCTATCAAAATAGATTATATTTTTTTTAATTCATTTTTTTATAAACCGAAAAAATTCGAATTGTAATATGGTGTAATAATAATTTTTTTAATTCTTTTGAATACCCCAAAAAAATCGTATTTTTTCGAAATATTTAAAATAAGCTCAAGTTTATGATTCTATATACGAATGTTGAAAAATATTACTCAGAATACGAAATTTCGAAAAAATAAGTTAGAAATATAAAATCAGGAATCGAAAAATTGGGAATTCAAAATTACAAATCCAAAATTAGGAATACAAAAATTGGGAAAGCAAAAATTTGGAAGGCAAAAATTGGGAAAACAAAAATTAGGAAAAAGTCGAAATCAAAAATATTTTATTAAAAATCGCGCGATTTTTTTAAATAATTTTTTGTGTCCTAGTTTTTGTACACTGAATATTTTTCTTAGTTGATATTCCTAATTTATGATTCCCAATTTTTTCTTCCCAATCTCAAACTCCTAAAATTTCATTCTTGGTTTTTTATCTTTTTTTTTTAAATTCCTTAAAAAAGTTGCTCAAAAAGATTCCGAAGATTATATTTTTATGTATTTAAATAATAATAAACAGAAATTTCACAACAATATTTAGAAATAATAATACTAAATTTATAGTGTGAAAGACTTGAAATTCTAATCCATGATTACAAGTTGTGGAAAGTCTTTCTATCTTGAGGTTTGAAGGTGACTGATTCTGTTGCAGGTGTCGGTTGGTTTTGGGCCTTAATTCGTTGATGCTTGTTGTCTGGATTTAGCATAATTTGGTTGTTTTTGTTGTGGTTGCGCCTCAATTCTGTGGCTGAAATGAGTTTTCGTGCAGTTCGTCGTGATGTTGCGGTGGCTGCCTGACAGCCAATTTGCATTTGGCTTTATGTGCCACAGCAGCAACAATGACTTTTGTGGCCGAAGAAGTCTACAAGTGATTCAGGCACACATTGACATAGAACTGCAGCAACTCCACACAGAACACGAACAGGGCCACAACCATTCCCGCACAGCAAAAACGCCAGGCCAGCTTAAAGTCCTGCAAATTCAACGGGTTCGTCGGGATCGGCGTGCTGTAGTCCTTGAGCTTCATTTTTCCAGCCTTAACCATATCGTAGAGACTGAATTGCATCCAGTGCAGCAGAAGTCCCGACTGATGAACCCTCATGGTGTACAGTTTCAACACCTCGCGATAGATGGAATCATCTGCCAGCAGAATGCTGTCTGGAAAGTAATCATTCAGGCATATGTCGGAATACCGAAAGAGCGGCCGTTGAAAGTGTCGCTGCTGTTCCTCAAATATAATCCACTTAGTGGAGGTTATACTGTAGGCCCAGCTGGTGTTGAGAGAGCTTCGCATTCGGAAAAACTCGGCTAGATTGTCAGTCAATCTAAAAGCCGGCGCATATTTGGCCCGAAAGTCATCTTTAAGCAGAGCAAACTCAGCACTGAGGCCAAAGATGTGCAGATCCGAATGCAACAAGTCGTCGAAGCTGTTGATCTGACTTTGCTGTGGACGCCGGATCATCAGCTGATAGAGTTGGGCCAGACAGAGACTCAGCAAAAATACAGCCAATAATCTGGGAGCCAAGCGCCAACAACGCCAACAATCACGCATCCAGAGTGGAACTTGATTTGATCCAATTCCTCTGTGCAGACAGGAACACACAAAGCTCGCTATTACCAATGCCAACGCCTTGGCTTCCAGGATGTGGCCAAACAACACACTCCGGCCCAAAGGACGCTCCAATGGCACCATAATGCACCAGCTGCCCAAGTAGATTGGATATGAATATTGTTGACGCCTGTGGTAAATTAAAAGACCGGATTAATTTGTACTTTTTTTTTTTTTTAATTTACATTTACATTTTATTTATCATAATACAAAAAATACTATTTAATTAAAAAAAAGCAAATGAAACAAACTATTCAAATAGTTAGCAACAAATGTGTGCAAATAACTTAAGATTAACTTAAGCGTAATTATCAAAATGGTGCCTCAATAATTGATAATCGAATAGATTGGCTAAGAAGATTACGTTCGGCAAACAAAAATTTTAAATAATACAGGCTTATGTATATATTCTTCCCACAGTGCATTATTTTTTTGATACCAAGAACCAAAAACAATATTTAATAAAAATATAGCTTAGTCCTCATATATTTTAAAAAATACTATTTTGCGAATCAAAACTTTTGTTATTTAGATAATAACTCTTTTAGCAATAACTCTACTCCAAAAACTCTGTTTACATACCTCTTTAAGGAGTTCTTCACTGAGTTAGTGACTAGACCAAAGTCCACAGAGCCATTTCTGGTCAACTCCAGCATATATGGTTCCGATAGAAGCCTTCCCGCTGGCCACGTTGGATGCAGTGCGATTAAACTGGCGCCAATATTCTCGACAAATGTCGTAATGAAATGCCACAAGAATCCTGTGAGATGCTGATTTCCACTGGCATCGCGGTAGAGGATCGTATTTGGCTCAGAATGATCATGCAAGACTCGCAAGTTATAGCCCCTGAGATGCTTCAGCTGATTGCGAAACAAATCTCCTTCATTTCCAACAAGGCCCATTCGAGTAAAACGATGCTGGATTAACGTAAACTGTGGAAATACTTCGTAACTGTAGAGCAGTAAGGGATTTATACCGTGTTGAAAATACAGCGCCACATTGAGCATTTTTCCCCTCCATAAATACTTGAGTATATTCTGGGCCAGAGAGTTCTCTTCTCGAATTCTTTTGTGACTCGCCAGCTCGATAAGCACTCGAACTTTCTGCAAACGACTCAGACTCTTCAATAATCCTCCAAGCTCTGCCATGTGGAGTTCCTCAGACAGACATGCCAGTACAAAGAACTCCTTGTTGTGTTGCTCCCTCAATGTGAAATATGGAACTTGGGTGTGCCACACCCACTGTGGCTGGGCGGTGAAATTGTGCTGGTGATACCAGCTCCAGTTGCAGTCCCGATTACTTGGATTGTAATAGAAGATGCTTCTCTCTCCAATCAACTGCATTATCAGAGCGTACAGTGAATACAGTTCCGAGCCGAAACTCGCACTTCCATTATACCACATGATTTGAAATCTAAAAATGAAAATATAAATAAAAAACTTTAGTAAAAACATTTACACTTTAGTTTAAATTTTTAATTCATCATTATTGCTTTAAATGTATCTTGTGAGTCAAGCAAAGATCAAAAAAATTAATAAAATAAATCAAAAATAATATGTCACATATGTATATACATTTTATTTCAAGAGTTTGGGTCAATGCTGTAGCAATAGTATTTTTATTTAACAAACAAGTTTCTTATTTGCATGTCAAAGTTCATCCGGGAGTTTTTTATGTGTGTAATAAAATTTAATGATCGTCGCAACGGATCCTTTAGCGAAAATGGAGAGAAAGTTATATGAACCTCTCCCATCTCAAATTTTGAGGTCAGCATGCAAAATTTGTGCTGAAATTTCAGTGTCGACCTTCGAGACGCAGTGGAAAGAGTTTTTTTTTTGTTTTTTGTTTTATTTATTTTTCTTCATAATTTACCGCAAATTACGAGTATAAGCGTCGCTGGCCTGAGAAATAGTGTCAGCAGTCTCCAGTTCCAAGTTGACACCAAGAGCACGATTACGATTCCAAATTGTCTCACATGTCGTGCGGTTGGCAGATCAGACTTCGTTGCCAACTCTTTTGGTTCTTCTGGAAGACTTCCACTTTTCCACATTTCCACGGGCTGAATGGCACAGCCTGCCCACGGTCACGGCCACATAATTTATGGATCGTGTTGTGAGAAATTTGTCAACAAATCGTGGCGCCATAAATTGTTTTTATTTCTCTCTCTCAACTTGTACTGCAATTGTCTTCATGCATGCTCAAGGCTTAGAAATATGGCTTCTAAAAAGTAAATAGTCAAGCCCATAATCTATTATTATTTCTCAAGATTTATTTAGACATTTGTTATCTCCATCAGACATTATGATGACTCTTTTTATACCCTACGAACATTAAGATGCGACTTTAATACCCAGGCATAAAATATAAAATCGAGTTAAGTTAATCTTTAAATCATACTTATAAAGGATATTTCTCAAAAGGCTAAATAGAGATTTTACATTTAAAGGTATAAATGTTTAAGCTTCATAAGTTCGCTATAAAATCGAGTTAAGTAAATATATAAATCATAGAAAGGATTTTTCACAAAAGACTAAAAATAGATTTTACAGAGGTATAAAAGTTGAAGCTTCATAAATACCTTTTCCATTTAGCAGTATAATTAATAAATTTAAATACTCTTTTTATTTACAAATAATTTAATTGATAAATAAATCTGGATGATATATCATTATTCATTTATCAATTAATTAAACTCACTGCTCAATTATGTAATTTAACACTTTACGAACACTTCATTCGCAGCTATTTAGTTGATGAGGATAATTCATTGTCATTTTAAAAATTCGTTACAATTTTGACACAGAAACTAGAAACTTGATGAAAATGCATAGTTAAGATCATGTAAAATTTCCAGCTAGAATTATTTTAGTTTTGCATAAAGAAGAAAACTTCAGAGTGTTGCAACTATTTAAAACTGACACCTGGTGGAATTCTCTGTAGTCAAGTCGTGCTGACAAGGTAAATGTCAGTTCGCCTCGTTTTATGCTAATAAGTTAGAGACTCAGTACTCAACACTCAGCACTCCCCCAAATGGGGAGTTAGTCACAATTTGTAGGCCGTACTTTGGCGCTTGTTTGCGAGTGTTTTACATAATTCGTTTGGAGTTTGTTTTTTACTGATTTCTTAGCTTGTTTCTCATTTCTTTGGCTCAAATGAGTCGTGCCTTTGTAGTCGCTTCTTCCCTAAGCGATTTGCATTTGTTTTTTGCTTCTACTACGAGTGCTGTGTAAATCAGTCGTATTATTCGTGAATAGCTTGCAAATTATTCACTCACAACAAACGTAAATATCCAGAGTCGTTTTGGGTTCGCGACTAGCTTCGACAGGATTCAAAATACAACAAACTAGTTTAATGCCGAGTGCAACAAGCATGACTAATTGCACGCTTCATATCTAAGATCATCTCATAGATAACTTAATTGTTTTTAATCAACCATGAGATGACAGAAGTTACTTACCGTGCAACACTTCTATCAATATGAATAGCTTCTTCCTGTTACAAATATTGCGCATTCGACGTGTGCCACAAATTTAAGAACCTACACTGAGCAGAACAATTAATCTAGTAAAACTGTTAGTTATATTTTCATTAGTTTATTTTAGTCCATTAATGAAATATAAATGCTGATTTTAAGATTTAACATATTATTTTTGATTTAAATAAAAAATATATTTTAGATTTAAAAAATATTATTTCATACTTTCGATATATTTAACTTATTTACAATATAAAAATGCTAAAATTATAATATAAATAGATCAATACTGAAATGCAAATATATGTTCAGCTGGGAGATATGTGTCGACCTATGATTAAAACTTAATATATGACCATTGATAGTATGACAAAAGTATTTTAACAAATATTTAGCTTAGTATTTACCTATTTGATAGAATCTCGTACTTATGCATTTGTTCTAGACTGTAAATAGCTGGCAAGTTTATTCCTGCAGGAACTGTTAATTCAACTAAAAAGGGTGTGTGTTTTTGGCTTAAAGTGTGGCATCAGCATTTTTAAGGGCTGACTTGCAACTTTTGTTGTGGCCAACAAACAATTGGGTAAAGAGCTGAAAAGCATAAGTTGTCGGTTTTTGACTTGGGCAATTGCTGTTTAGCTTGACCTGTCACCAGACTGGCCTAAACACTGCCCCGTTGTTGTTGTTGTTGTTTTGCTTGTTATTTTTATAGTTGTTGTTGCTGTTGGCTGCCCACTTGACTGGGGCGCAGACAAATAACAAACACAAGAGAGAAAAAAAAGAAGCAAGCGTGTCGACAATGGTCAAATGCTCGGGCCAAAGTGAAGATGCAGCTGGGATGGCAAAAGAGCCCAAAAGACTACGACCACGAGACACTTGCATACAATGAATTGTTTGTCTTGGCTGTGGGGCACAGATAGAGCGAGAGAGATAGTGAGAGAGAGAGAGAGAGAGGGAGAGAGACACCCACATGACTTTTGGGTCTATACAAAGACTGGCGGCAATGTCCATGTCCATGTCATCATCATCGTTACTGTTGTTGTTGCTGTTGCTGTTATTGTTGTTGTTGCTGTTATTGTTGCTGTTGTTGTCGTCGTTGTTTGTCGTGTTTGTTGCCTCGTCCGTCCACTTGGCTGGCTGCCTGGCACTTGTTTTATCGTCATTTTACAAGCATTTTTCATAAATTACAGTTTATTGTTGTTTGATAAACGACGAGCGGTGGGCGCTACTTGTATTTTGTGTATTTTGTGTGTCCAGCCACAGCAACAACGGCACGCAAATAAAACTCAAAGCAAGAAATTATTGTAGTTTTTTATTATTGTACTCGCATTAACGTCAGCATCGTTGCTGTTGCAGCTTCTTCTGGCTTCTTCGGCTGCCTCCGCTTGATAAGTTAAGCGTTGACATCTTTATGTGCGTGTGTGGGCACTAAACAAGCAAGCCAGCCCAACCTCATCATCATCTACTTCATCATCATCATCATAGTCATTATCGAGTGTTGGCCACGAAGAAGCCGTCATAAAAATCAAATAAGCAAATGCGTTTACAATTTACGTTTGAAGCGCGTCTCCCGCTTTCGATGACAATTAAAAATTCATGATGCACTTTTTTTTACGATCATGAGAACATTTTTATGCGTGCACCTCCACACTCTCAAACACACACATACACACACACACACACGCTGTGTAACTGTAACGAGCAACCTGTAAAGTTGTTCGAGGTAGCTTCGAAAATTAAAATTTACAAGCCCAATTAAACGCGTTGCCTACTTACAATAAATAGACAAACTTTAGTATTATTTTAGGTGAACGAAAACTAAAACTTTATGCGCAAATATAATAAGATGTAAAATATACACAAAAAATAAAAATTTCCATTAAAAGATAATTTCGACAGAAATTTAAATGTTTTTAATAAAATAATTATTAAAAAGTATTTTAAAAGGCTTCCACTGATATCAGTTTATAAATATTACATTAAAATATTAAAATACTTAGGTTTGAGTACAAAATTATTGAGACAACATATTCTCATCTTAATTTCTTTCTTACGTTAAAAATAAATAATAAAATGTACCCAAATTAAATTAAAAGATTTCTCAATTTGAAATCAATCATTTCTGAAATAATGCTAAGCTTTAAAGTGTAAAGTAAGTGTTGTTTCCATCCTCGGCCATAAACCAAAAACCAAAGTTATTCATTATATGATTTACGAGTACCCAAATGACACCCGAGGGCGTCAATGCGCAAATAACGAATGCAAAACTGAATAAAGCGAATGATTCGTGAGAGTGCGGCAATATTTGCATAATTTTATGGCCACAAATTCCACTTAAACAACTTAATTAGATTTGGAAAAGTAAAAAGGCTTATTTGAATGCACTTAAACAAACAGCAAACTAAAAACAAAAACAAAAACCAAAAAAATGGAGAGCATGTCCCTTCGGGCAGTTGAGGCTGATTTATTTGACGTTTAGCGTTTACCAAAAGCGTCATTTTGGTAACAAACTAACTAGCCAACTGACTGACTGACTGGCGAGCCAATAAACTGGCTGAAAAATGCAACGCCCGCCCGCCGTTTAGCTGAATGTTGGCCAAAACGCGTTCGTCTCTAATGGCCGCTAATCTAGTTAACAGTTTTTCAATTATAGACGATTTTGTGCAGCTGATAATAAATGCGATAAAACATATTTTTCTAGGCAACGCCAATCGGATTACATCAGAGACAGCGGCAAAGTGGTGCGGTGGTGCAGTGGTGCAGTGGTGCGGGGCGTATTGCGGTTGCAAATGTCAAAATAATTTGCTTTTGGAATTAGCTTGAGCTGTGGTTTCTGCCTCGTTATCTTGACCAGTTCCAGCTGGAGGCGTTAATTGATTTAGTGCTCGAATCGTTAAAATAAAAAACAACAGGCTTTATTAATGTCCAGATTGGAAGCTGATATCATTACAAAGGGCCGCTCTTTGATGTTATATTTTTGGATCTTTAATTGACAAGTCGAAAAAAGGACAAATTTGAGCTATAAAATTGCGTATTGAGAAATCAATACGTGGCGACGCCCGAGGCAACAAATAAAATTAATGAGCTTAGAGTTTGAACTGGACAACAAAATAATACCTAAAAAATTGTGGAAAAAAAACGACTGTTGCAGCGCAAAACCCACTTCAAGTGGCTTGCAAATGTCAGTGAGGCATTTTTTGATAAATGTGCCAAGCGGCAACGTTTCTATGCCAAACGAAAACGAGAATGAAAATGAAAATGTTTGTGTATGCCCCTCCCGAAAGGTTGCCTTCAAAGTCATCGTCATCGTCATAGTCACAGTCACAGTTTCTGTTACAGTCACAGTCACATCATAATGATGCCCTCAATCCGTTTCCAGCCAGACCAGACCGTCCTTAGCCAAGTCGTGAGCCGTCAACAAGGAATATGTCAGAGGCTGAGGCTTTAACTCCGAGCTGAGACCTCCACTTGGCGGTGCTGTGGTTCGTTCGCTGGTTCGCTGGTTCGGTGGCTCGACGTGTGCCTGTTTAGCAAACATTGTCTGCTTGGCGGAAAAAGTCAGTTTCTTGCTTATGTTTTTTGACGAGAAGTCAAAATGTTGCAAATGTGTTACTGCTTTACATATTTTTCCCCTCTCCTTCTCTCGTAGTCTGACTTTCCGGCGTGACAGCTTTGGGCCATCAAATTGCCAACTAAGTAATGTCGAAAACTGCAGCTACAACTTGGCCAATCGCACATATCCAGCGCCAGGGGGCGCTTCTGTTGCGCCAAATTTCGAAACTGCGCCCCAGAACAGCGCCATCTATAGTCGACTCTGTAGTCTAGTCAATAAAATTACAAATGGCCCTCGTTAAATTGAACTATTTTCGCATTTTTGTGTCTGATTTATTTCTCTTTTGGCCAAGAAGTGGGACGGGTTCAAAGCCACGCTTCACTGAGTTGCCTCACTCGACTCTGTGTCTGTCTGTCTGTCTGTTTCTGCCTCCGTCTCTGTCTCTGTTGTAATGAAGCCCATTTGATACTAATTAAAATACTTACTACCGGGCGTGGTGTGCTTTTTCATGCAGTTGTAATTAAATTAATTGCCACTGACTGCCTCTGGTCAGACAAACTAAAGTTGCATAAGTTTTCGCAATTTGCACGATTTGCATTTTATGGACTCACAAATATGCATATTAGGGTGTCCCTTATTTGGTCAAAGTCAATATTTTTAAACGCATACGGGCTAGTTCTGTTTATTAGGTCCTAAAGCACTCAGAAATAAATTTTCACCTCAATCGGAGTATGATAACCCGTGCCGACTTGGATCGGAAAATTTCAAAATTATATGGGACAAAAAAAAATTTTTTTTATTTTTTTAATTTTTTGTTTTTTTATTTTGTTGATTGGGTCCTTAAGAACCCAAAACCAAGTTTTCACCTTAATCGGAGTACGATAACCCATTCAAATTTGCATCGAAACATGAAAAATCGTCGAAAAATGTATAATCAGTGTTAAAACACTGTTTTTCATGTTTCGATGCAAATTTGAATGGGTTATTATACTCCGATCAAGGTGAAAACTTTGTTTTGAGTTCTTTAGGACCTAATAAACAAAATAAAAAAATAAAAAATTAAAAAAAAAAAAAATTTTTTTGTCCCATATAATCTTTAAATTTTCCGATCCAAGTCGGCACGGGTTATCATACTCCGATTGAGGTAAAAATTTATTTCTGAGTGCTTTAGGACCTAATGAACAGAACTAGCCCGTATGCGTTTAAAAATATTGACTTTGACCAAATAAGGGACACCCTAATGCATATGGATGAATTGTGATTGATCAATTTTCATGCGATATGACAGTTGAGCAAAGAGTGAGAATAACAAGAAGTTGGCTAAGGTAGGTCAAAGATTAAATACCAACAACAGATGTTCAACTGGTATCTCAAGGAAATTCCGATAATATATTTTAATAATTACTCAAAGAAATACGTGAATGAAATAATTAAGAGTCGAATTCGGAGAGTCCAATGTTGGAAAAGAGTTTCTGAAACTCAACCAAAATATTAAGCAGTAGTAGGATAAAGACAAATTCTGGATTTAGTTTATTTCTAACTCTAGTTTTATTCACCTAACAATGACTAAGTGACTCTAAATTTCATTTAATGTATAATATACAGATTATCATTTTTGCTAATAAGTTAACACTTATTTATATTAATTTAATTATTAAATTTATTAATTTGAATTATGCTAATATTGAACTATTATTTTTGCTTGATAGAAAACTGACAATTTGATTTGAGTCGACTTAAAAATAACAATAATATTAATCGTAAATTCTTAAACTGATTTTATATTTTGGTTATTAATCATAATTTAATTTATTTATTTATTTTTTTTTTAAATGCAGCACAGATCAGTTATAGCAATTATAAAGTGCAGTTAATGTTATCAACTCAATATTGTTGGATATCCTAGAGTTAAGCACTTGAGCACATTGTTGCTGTGTTTGTTTTGGGCCAGGTCATGATGCCAACAACTGTCAAGCTGAAATGGCTGAAATGTATACGCCATGTGTGCGACTGCGATTACGAGTATCTAAGCTGAACATGCAGTTTGCCACTTTTGCAGTGCTTTTCACTTAAACAAAACCAGGAAGTCTTATGACAATTATAAATCATCTTTGCCTTAGCAAAAAATATTCAACAGCTGTCATGATGAGCACTTGAATGTTGCCAACTTCAGACAGCAATAAACAGTTGCTCATTACACAAAACACCCACCCAAAAAGCGACTAAGTAAATGGGCTAAAAGGTAAGCACAAAAGCGCTAAGCGTTGCACTAAATGAGCATCAACTCAGCAGCAAAGCAAACACGAAACAACAACAACAGCAGCAACAACAACAACACTTACTACCATCAGAGTCAGAGAGCCGACGAGCTGGGCGTTACAAGTGCTATTTGCTTTGGGCCAAGGAAGCTAACTGGATTTTATTATAACCTGAACTCGACGCAAAAAAGAAAACATAAAAAGCACAATATAAAGATTTGACCGCCCGCAACCCACTGTCAAAATTTACTATTTTTCTCTATTTTTTTTTTCACTGTGTCTCTTGTTGTTTTTGGACATGCAGCAAAAGGTTCTTAGATTAGAAAAGCGTGTGCTTGTAATTTCTTCCTCTTTTCTCAAGCATTTTCACATGTTGCAGCGTCATAAAGCCAGGCTTGCCAGGTCGTCGTGTCGACTCGCTGTTGTTGTTGTTGTTGCAGTTGCAGTTGTTGAGTCTATTAAAATGCTATTCTGACTGGAGTAGTTTAGTTGAACAGCCGCGGCAGCATCTGCTTTAACTTTAGCTTTAACTTTGGGTTTTACTTCAGCGTCATCCATTCGAGTGCTGAAAAGCATTTTTATGTTTATGTTCTCGTGGCGTCAAGTGCCGCTGCTGCCGCTGCTGCCACTGCCGCTGCCGTCATGCATCGAGCCACAAAATGTTAGAAAATTTGCGCACCAAAGCGGCCAAAACCCAAACAAGAACAATGTTGATGATAATAGTAACAACCCAGCAACTAAAGACAACAACAACAACAAACACTCTCAGCTGGCAGACAACTGCGCGGCGTGCAAATAATGCAATTTGTGCAATGCGCCTAGTCAAACGTGGGAGTCTCAGTCAGAGTTGAAGTCGCAGTCGGAGTTGGAGTCGGAGTTGGAGTCGGTGTTGGAGTCGGAGTTGATGCCGCCGCCATGGGGCTTACTTTGACTTGGCTACTCATTTTAGTAGCTTCCCCACTGCGCGGCCACAGTCGCAGCTTTTACACTGCCAACGAAAATGTAGCAAATTCTAACTTAATATGATTACATTTTATATGAATAAAAAAAATTTGTTAGAAATAGTATCAAACGCATATTTTGTAAACATTTGCATGCATTTATCATATAAATTATTCATTTTAAGTTTAAATATTTTAAAAACCTCACAAATGAGTTATGTGCATCATACAGTTTTTTTATACTTTCTCCCTTTATCAATAATGAGATATTTTTACCTAAAATTTTAATATTTATGGCATTTTATTATTAAATTTAATTCAAATCCCATTGATTTACACATTTAAATTTATTTTAGCGACATTCCATTAAATTTTAATGAATTTCATACATACATATGGGCATTTCCAGAAAAAGGTCCACCACGACGAAAAACGTAAAATTGATAAAAAACTCACATCTTGTGAAATTTTCTTCCAAAAATGTATTCAAGTTATTTGTTTTATCAATATACGCTAGAAAAAATTCAATAGGATGAACAATTAGATACTAACTACATTGGAATAAATTCACTTTTTCCATATTTTTGCCTATTTTCTTAAAAATTGATTTTCAAAATGGACCGTTTGTATTTTAACGATTACACTAAATCAGGGAGTAAGATTGTAACATAAACCATTTTAATATATAGAAAAATATTGAAAGTTTAATTTAAAACAAGTTCTAAGAGCTATATATCGGAATATAGAATAAAATTTGATGAACAAACTCTTGGAAAACCTAGGTGGAAATCTTGTCACGTTCGCGATGTCACGTTACAAATTACTAAGAAAACTTGTTACATATATAAAACGGTAGTTACATATCAAAATTATTTCTAAAATGGAAAGCTGCATTATTTTATTATGGTTAAAGAGTATTTTCTTCCAAATTACTCGCCACATTTCGCAGACTTTCGCATTTGTCAAGATGAAGTCTAAAATGACTTCCATTTTTGGTCGCGTTCGCGATGCATTGTTTTCTATAAATAATTAAAAAACCACAGGTCTTCAAAGATTGTCTTTTATCATAAAAATAGAGTTGATAAAATGCATTAAACACGTGCGAAAACATTTTTGAAAATGTGAATTTTTGCCATTTTTTTTTTCATTTAAAGTCGTGCGAATGTCGAGTTCGCGATCCTGGAAATACCCATATGTACATTGTACAGTCACTCAATAAAGTTTGTATGCCCCCTAAATTTGTCAAACTTTTGTATAACAAAAAAGTTTTGATGAAAAAATATTTTAATGCAACAAAATTCTTCAACTCAATTCTGACAAAAAAAATTTTCAAAAATATCTTTGCTATTTTTTTTATGATTTTTTGAATATTTCTAAAAATAACTACTTAAACCCCTTTTTCCCACTTTTCACATATAAAGTGGCTTTTTAGCAATTAGCGAAGAGATTTTTGAACTTTTTTTTTAGCAGTCACTTTTAGAATTATTTGAAGAATTCATTTCCATCAAAATATTTTTTTTAAAAATCGAGAATAAAAGTTGAAAGGTAGACTTTTACAAACTTCTAAATATTTAATGGGTACTTAATGGGTTAAAGAAATTTTTGTATCATTCAAACGGAATTAAAGTGAATAGAAGATTAATTTAAAAAATCTGCATCCGAATTTTTTTGTTATACAAGAATTGAACAAATTTAGGGTGCATACAAACTTTATTGAGTGACTGTATATTTTTACTTTAATAATAATAAAGTCGTCAATTTTTGTTAGTCATTTTAGATAATAATATTTCATAAAATAAATAAAATAATAAGATCAATTTATAAAATAGATTAAATTGATAATATTTAATTAAAATACTGATTATTTGAAACAAATATTGTTCAGTTTTGTTGAAATGTGGCTGTGTAACATAAACTAAACTATTAATAATCATTTTTAAATGAAAATGTGTGCGTAAAATATATGCATTCTGAAGCATTCAGATGTTTTTGTCAGTGTAGCTGCTGTCAGTCAGCCAGAGTCGTAGTCAGCACCATCGTTGTTGTGTGGCCGTCGTTGATTGCATTCTTCGGTGACTGCTGCTACATCGGTGGCAGCAACTGCAACTGCAACTGCGGATGTGGATGTGGATGGGGCTTTAGATGCCACTGCCAGTAAACAAATAAGTGCATTTAGTGTTTAACAAATGTTCGCTTTTGCGCTGATGGCGCTGTTGATAAGCGCTAGCGAAATGAATTAACAGCAATGAGACTGACGATGACAATTGCTGATTCCCCTTGCCAACTAAATCGCGATGATCAAGCTGCGGACAAGCTCAACTCGACAGTTGATGCATTAGTTTTCTAATTAATTTCAGTTTAAAAACAACCAAATGATTAATTGTTTTCTTTACAATCACATTCGAGATCTCTTACTGATCTCTTACTCTTGATTGTAAAATTGTTGGTACTCAGCAGGTACATCCGATTGGGTTAATGGCAGTCCCAGTTTTGGCCATGTTTTGGCCTGCCGAGCGACAGAAATCGACGAGCCATAAAAACGAAAATATTGCAACGCCCACGTCAGCTCAAAATTTCACCTAGTTGAAAAGTTGCGGCCAAGTGGATGTCGGCCAAGATCCGCTTGCAGTCCCAGTCCCGAGTTGCCTGTCCAGAGTTGCCGCCGCTGGCAGATAAATGTGCAGCATGCGGCATGAGGCATGCGCGGGTGTTATGGCCACATAGAGTTTCATTTAAATTAAATTAGAGACGCCAACTCTCTAACTGTAACAATGAGTGATGCACGCACTAAAAGCTGACAGACAATCGCCAATGGCAATGGCGACGGCGATGGCCGAAAGGAATCTTCCAGAATGGCAATGCCAATGCGTGGGCATAAATCAGGCGACGACCAAGAGCCATTGCCATTTCCATTGCCATTTCCATTGCCGTGGCCAACGAGGACTCGTTAAAGTCGCCAATAGCAATTAGCAATGGAGCAACTGTTGCTGCTGCTGTTGTTGCTGCTGTTTCCCTCATCCCCCACTCTACACGCTAATGATAGTCATAATCATTATGAATTGAGATTGCAGCTATCGGACTGAGAATCGACATTGCAAACGCTATCGCTTTGTGATTTACTAGTGATGTAAACCGAAAAGTCCATTTTGATACCGATATCGATGATTATATTTAATAATTTATATTATTATATATTATTATTTTTACCCTAAAACTTAACCATAGTTTTTATTTATTACATAAAAAATGGAAAAGTCTAGGAATAAATTTTAGAATGTTGTTTTACACATATTACGACATAAGAAGTTAATTGCAAGTTAAACCTTGATATTCAAAATTTTTAAAAACAATTAAATACTATACTATTAATAAAATGTGAATGAATAATTTTGTGAAAGTTTGGAATTTGTCTGACTTTTGAACTTTACAAGTTAAGATTTACGCAATTATTTTGAAATTACCACTAGGTTTTCTAAAAAAATATTTTTTTATCGAAAATCTCAATAGATTGTTATTATTAGATTTTCATTATTGGTCGAATTCTAGATTTCGATATCACTATTAATTAATATTTAACAATTCCGTCAAAATTTGTAGGAGAAATGGTTGTGTTGTTTACATCATGTTTTGAAATTAACTAATTAAAATTACTATTATTAATTTTCAATGTGATTGTGATGAATATTTGTAGGAGATTAATTTTGTTGTTAACTTTTTGTTGTTGAAATTAACTGATTTGATGGTTATATATTACGGCATGGTATTTTATCGATACTTTTTCGCCGATACCCATCGCTACTCGGAATGCGAATCGACAAGGCAATCGACAACGCAATCGCTTCGAACGCCCACACATCGAGTTGCGAGTAAACTGGATGCCAGTGTCAAGTAATTCGTCATGGCATGTGCCAAGTTCCAGCCAAGTTCGATGCCAGTTTTAGTCCGGCTTCAGTTCCGTTTGCATGCAAATCAGAACAAGTTGCACAGAGAGAAAAACACACAGACAAGAAAAACAGACGCTGACAAACGGATTTGGCATGCACCTGTTGTCAGCTGCTCTTAACTGGGCTCTGACCCCAACGGATGCGAGTATCGCAGAGACTTTCACAGCTTTCAAAGCGGGCTGGAAAAGACCAGAAGACCAGCAGACCAGGCTAAGACTAAGCGACTTTCAAGTTCAAAGACAAATGGTCGCGCATTCGATTCGATTTACTTTTAATTTATAATTTGGAAAACCTTTTGAACTCGACAGCATTGAGAAAAATGAAATTGTCGATGGGCCGACTCGCAATTTGTGGTTGCAATTTCATTTCGAATTCAGTTCCGCATCATTGCCAAGGTGCATGGACCCATAGACTTGTGCACAGTGCACAGTGAGTAATAAAAGTAAAATACTGCAAATAAAATCAGGTCAAATGGGGCACAATGGGCAGCACGTAGAGAACGACCGAAAAGACCATTAGGCCAAATCTGGCTGGCAATTGTTGGCAATGCTTTTTAGTCTGTTAACTGACATTGACCCTGGTTGCATTTAAATCGACGCTTAATTGACTTTTGTTTGTATACTTTTGTATGCGTATCCCCACAGGCACTTGCAACATCCACTTTCAGTGTGTGTGTGTGTGTGTGTGTGTGTGTGTGTCGATGTCAAGACAATGTGGACAAGACATCAATCATCACTAAATTAAAAAACATTTAAGATTCCTGCATGAGGGAAATGTTAGATGCTGTTGCATGCAACAAGAACACACCTCATAAATAATGCAATAACTGCAAACAACAACAGCAACAACAGTAACAACAACAACAACATGCAGGCTATGAAATGTCACATTTAACTGGCGATATTGAAGCTGAAAAGCAGATGACACCAAAATCATGTTAGGCGGCACTTGAATGAGTATCAAACGGCAGCTGCCATAAACACACAAACACGCCGTCAACGTGTCGACGCGACGGCTCGAAAGGAACCAACTTGGCCAACAACAGATGCTCTATCTATCTAAGTACAGTGGCTAAATACGACAGTCCAGCCTTTATATTCATTTAAATTTAGAAAACTCGAATTTAGTTATTGTTTGCGATATATTCGATACAACAGAGCCTAATGATAATTTTGTTAAATTGTAATTTTAAAATTTACTAATCTGTTAATATTGTGACGTATGAGAAACTTTACAAATTTTTAATAAAGTCTTTACTTAAGTTAGTAGGCTTATTACATAATTTTTTAAATTATATAGTATAATATACACTCAGACCAAGTTTTATTCGTATACCCTTTTTTACTTTAACAGCTATGTAAGTCAATCTTCACAGTAAAAAAAAAATATTAAAAATCCGTTCAAATGTTGCAAAACTTTCCTTTCCCATTAAGTTCCCATTCAAAATTTAGAATTTTGGAAAGTTTACTTTTTTAAATTTTTTTTCAATTTTTTAGAGTGACTGCAAAAAAACTTTTCAAAAAGCTCTTCGCTAGTATTTTTTAAAATTTTTTATTTATTTTCATTCATATTCTGACAAACAAGAAACTTCAAAAATTTTGAATATTACTTTACTAAAGTTAGGAAACTTATTACATAATTTTTTAAATTATATAGTAAAATATATAAATTCATATTTAAATTACAAAATTTATTTGATTAAATAGGATATAAAAAATTAAAGAAACTTTCTAACAGAGAAATCCATCTTTCTAATATCGCACAATAAATATCATAATATAATCAGTCATATTCCAACCATAAATTTGACTGATGATTAACAACATTTTTCATTTATTAAAAAAATTAAAGAATAATAATAAAAGTTTTCCTATATGAAATTGAACCAATTCTCAAGCCGAAACCTTGGGTTAGGGGGTATGTGAGCCGGATCGCTAAACGAACCATAATTCTGTCGTATTGCTCAAACCCATGAGCCGAATCTTTACCAACTTTTGAAGAAAAATATATTTGAAATAAATAATCGCACGCGGAAAAAATATTATGATTCACTTAACATACTTGTGTTTACATTTATTTGTATAACATTTTTGTATTCAAACAATACTATTTTCTTTAAGCTATAATGGTCGCGATGCCCACTGTGAGCTAGGACAACAGCAACGACAACGGCAGCAACAACAATATCTACAGTCGCCGCCAGTCGACCGTCGACAGTCAGCAGTCGTTTTACACTTGTCGCCGGCATTGACCAAAGTTGGCGATTGCCGCGCCACTTTTATGTGGCCTCCGCCTGGGGAGATGCTGCCTCATGTTGCTGTTGCTGCTACTGCTTCCTCTTCTTCAGGATGCATCAAAATCGTGGTAGGTGCAAACGCCGCACGTCAATTGCTGTATTAGAAGACAGACTCAGTTCGAATTCAAGTCTCAGTCTCATTCGCATTCGCATTCTCATTCCAATTCTCTGTGGCAGTCACAGTTCCCATTCGAGCGGCGATCCCATCCAAATCCCATCCGAACGAGAAACAAGTTGTCATTGGCGCGTTATTTATGACAATGTTCCGAGATGTTGCAGCTTCCCTTGCAACATCATCTCCTGTTGCCCGAAATACTGTTCACTGCTTACTGTTTATGTTAATGCCAAGTTCGAGTCTGTCCCCTTTTTCTTTCCCTTCTCTCTGCTGACAGCGCTGCTGCATTCAAGTGTCCGTCAATTGGCATCGTTAATAGAGTTCGAGCGTCGTTGCCGCGTGCGGCAACTTCGTGTGGCAAGCACTGACCAAATGCGGCGGGCGTGTGACAATTAAATTGTCAAGTGCAGGCCTTTGACATTGACGCGTGGCAAGTGTCAAAGTTGCTGTTGTTGTTGTTGCTGTTCTGGCACGTTGCACGTTGTTGCTGCCGCTGCTTGTGGCATGTGCAACACTTGGCGGAAGCTGCACTTTTCAATTATGATTTTAATCAACAGCAACAGCTTTATTTTATTTTATTATGATTTTTTTTCTTTCTTTTTTTTGGTTCTTTTGCTGTTGCTTTTTTTAGTTTCTCACAAGGAAATTGGCAATTTTTTTTTACACTCTTCGCTGATAAATGAGCCTTGATATGTGGCAGTTCAAACTTGTGGAGAGGCGTTGCGGCATTGCCTGCAAAGTTATGCCACAAAGTGGAGAACAGCAACAACAACAATGGCAACAACAACATGTTGGCAGGCAACATAAAAAGTTTGAACTTTTTCGGCTAATAAAATTCGTATAATTTTATTCAATTTCTTATCAGTTCAATTGCCACGAGGCAGCTCTCTTAACTGATATTTTGAATGCTCTTCGGGTCGTTGAATGTTTTTGAAGTTGCGCTCTCGAAAAACTTACAACAGTCTCTCATTCAGTCTGTCCCTCGGTCTCTCTCTCTCTCTCTCTCGCTGTAGACGTCGCAGTCGCTGCGTAGCTTTCCAGTGTGTTTTTATTGGTCAAAAGCTGATCGGCAACTGATAGCGCAGCTGTGCCTGGAAATTAACCGCTAACTGGAAAATCACCAACGAAACTCAACAACAGAGAGCGAGAGCGGCAGCGAACAACAGAGAGAGAGAGAGAGAGCGAGAGCGCGAGCAGCGTCGCGATCGGCGATAAACGAAGCAACGAACGACGCTGGCAGAGAGACAAAACGCAGCCAGCTCAACAGGTTTTTTTAGCGGCGTTTTTTTTATATATTTTTGCCGTTGCTCCGTTCGTATGCTCGGCTCGGCTCGGTTGCCTGTTGCCTGTTTGCAGCTTATTGTTGTTGCTGCTGTTGTTATTGTTGCTGCTGTTGCTGGACTGTATTACTCGGTCAGTCGGTCTTTGAGAGGTTGTTGCTATTTTGCCACTTTTTTTTTGTTGCGATTTTTTCGCTCGCTGCGCTTCGTTGGTGTTTTGCAACTTGTTGTTGTTGCTGTTGTTGTTGCTGCTGCACCGGCAACGGCAAACGGCAATTGCACTCAACTGCTGCTGCTGCTGCTGTCGCTGCCCGTGTCTCTGTTGCTGCTGCTGCTGCTGCGCTGCATTTAGCGGCAACTTCGGCCCGAGCTTGAGCTGCCTGCAATTTTCATCCTCTTGCAGTTTCTGTGCGACTTTCTTGCGGGACTGTTTAAACTTTTTTGCGGATTGCGCGCGTTGCGAATCATATACAAGGCATACAGCAAAATAAATAAACACGAACAGAAATTCAAACTGTTTTAGCATTAGTTTTTTGTTGCGCGTCTTTTGCAGTCGCGTGCGCGCGTTTTACATGCGATTTGTGTGCGTCTTTGTGTGATTGAAATTTTGGTGGCATATAAAGTATTCAAGACTGCAGCTGCAACAACGAAAGCAAAAGCTTTAAACACTTTTATGTTTAACCAACTGTGGCTGCTGCTCTAAGCCAAATCACTCATAAAAAGAAACACAACAGTAAAAAGCGATTCAGAGCTGCCATAAAATCAAATGATATACACTTTTGGTGTATGTAATTAAATATGTATGTACAGGGGATATGCCCTTCGTTAAGCAACAAAATGTTTAAAAATATATATATATAATCAAAAAAGAGACAAACTTGTTTCCAACAACGGCAACGGGCAGTAACAAATAAATATAAAACAAATTAAATTAAATTAATTTTAATTGCCGCCAAAAGATCACATAAAAAGCGTGCAGTTAAAAGAAAAATATCAGCAAATTAATTATATTGTATATAGAAAAACATGATGCGATAAAAAAAGTTTACGATTTAAATATAAAAAAAAAAACAAACAGAAATTTAGATATATATATGTATATGTGGTATACTACACGAATAAGCAATAACAACGACAACAGGCCCAAAGCAAATGCCACAAACAACAGAAGCGATAACACAACACAGCGCTAAACAAAAGACTTAGGCAACGAACTTGCTGCCGTTTTCATTGCTCTCGCTCGTCGTGTGTGGAGTTGAGTGTTGTGAGTGTTGCGCCAGATAACGGTGCTTCGGTTCGGTTGATAGCAGCAACAATAATAACAACAACAACAACAACAACAACAACAAGAAAATGCAACAAGCAACAAACTAATTGACAAGTCAAATCCTGCCAGCTGGCAAACAAGGAAAAACACAAAAAGAGTAAAGTTAAAACGAAACGAAACGAAAAGAAAAACAATCGACGGACAGCTCGTCGTCATCGTCGTCGTCGCCGTCGCCGTCGTTGTCGTTGGCTGCTGGCTGCAGCTTTAATCAAATCACAGCCAAACGACAATTGCAAGTGTGCCTCTTAATGTCTTGCCACAAAAAAGATACGAAAAAAGCCAAATAAATTTACATAAATATTTCACGTGCTGCTTTTTGCAACTGTCGTCACATCCGCGTTGCCAAGATTGAGATTTGTCTATTAAGACTGTGTGTGTTCTATGTGTGTGTGTGTGCGTGTGTGAGTATCTCACAGTCAGAAAATATCTGCTAAATGCTAAATAATACTTAAAAAATAAACAAGATTCGTCAGTGCGTTAATTGCTGTTGATTTGAGCTTCGAATGCGGTAAGTGTAATTGTTTTCAATTCGTTCATAGTTATTATTTAGTTTTATGCGCCTTTAATTGCACTTTATGTGCAGCATCAGTTTTAGACTGAACTGATGCAAAACAGTCATTAAGAAGACTCCCAGTTGACTAAGTTGAGATTCATCAATTAACAACAGAGCCAACAACGATTTCAATTACAATTAAAAGACAAAAAGCAGCTGCCACGATCGTTGTTAGTTGTTAGCTTTAGTGTTGTTGCTCTTGTTGTTGTTGTTGGTGCGTTCGGCTATAAAACCGTTAGTTAAAAGTTTATACCACAATCATTAATTGCAGTGATTTGAGCAACAGCGAAAACGGGCCACTTGGCTTTTAAGCTATTTCCTTGCTTTATGTAAAACAAATCCAAAGAGCAGCCGCTATGTCCAGGCCAACAACAACAACAATAGCAACAACAACAATAATATCGAGAGTACGTTGCCATAATTACAAGTTCAGTTGAGCAATTTAAATAAAAACACTTCAACACTTTAACAATAGACGAATCAAAGTCGTCAGCTGATTATCGCTTACTCTGCGACTCTCAGACTTTCTGACTGTCCGTCTAATTATCGGGCCTAGTGTAGCTGTTAGCGTCGGCTGTGATGCAATTTATTGGAAAAACGTTTTACGGCCATGCCTAATTGAAATTACATTTCAATATTTACACGCACAGCTGGACTTTTTTTTTATCTCTAATAACTATAACAACAACAATAATAATAATAAAGATGATTATTATTAAAATAAAATAGAATACTTTATACTCAATTAGACTTTCGTTGGAAAATTGGAAAAGCGGAAGTTATGCTTGATATTAAAATTTTTATTAACAATTAGCTTGATTCCCGCTGATTTTTTTTCTCTTTCTGCGTTCTGTTTTTTGTATATGCAACAAAGACAATTAAAATGCACTAATTAAAGCGAATGCGAAACGGCAAAAAAATCTAATCAGCATTAAGGAAATTACATAAAAATAAGTTGCAAATAAATATGCAAAGAATTATTTAATTCTCACAATTGCGAAACGCAAGTCACGAGATTCCAGATCCAATTGGGCGTGTACATAAAGCGTACATAAAGCGAATTAAATTAAATTTATTGTCAGCAGCAGCAGCAGCAGCAACAACAATAACGGCAGCATCAATTACAGTAACAACAACAAAAGTCGGCAATTGTTTAATTGCAACCGCTGACAAAGAAATTGCCGAGCGCGGCAAATGAGTTCAACAAGAAATGTTGGCTGACGCTTTTTTCTTGGTAGCAGTTGTTAATTGTGGGCCGGCCAGAACTCAACTTGGCCAGCCTGGATGGATGAGTCAACAAGAAATTTTCTTAATAGCCGTCTGGCTGCATTTTGTTTAATCTTGTTGCCGTTGCTACCGAGTTTTTCTCGCTATGCTTTTTTAATTAATACTTTTTTCTGCCGCTGCCATAATTTATTAACAATTTTTTGTCGTTGTCGTTGTTGTAGTTGTTATTGTTTTTTTGTGCAATTATTGTGACTGATTCAAAGTGTTCGCGCTAGTAACGCGTTGCATTTGATTTGCTTAGCCTGTAATTGTTGCTGCTGTTTTTTTCTTATTGTTGTGTTTTTTTTTTAAGTTGTTCGCGTCATTACACATGTTGTCTAGGCGGCAGACACACTGTCTGTCTGTCTGTCTGGCTGTCTGTCTGTGAGCCAGTCATTTGCTGATCGCTTGCACGTCCGTCATTCAGTCAGTTTGTCAGTCGTTGTCAATCCGTCTGTCTGTCTTTCTGTCTGTCTGTCTGTCGGTTGCCGTTTAGCAGCAATATGCTTTGATTTCCAGCTAAACGATGTTGCCCTTTGTTTATACATAAATGAGTATAATCAATGACGCACTTTGGCTGACATTTGTTGCCAGCTTCTGATGTCATCGGCGTCATCCGCTGACAGCACTTGAAATGTCACGCACTTCTGGCTAAGTCAACGGTTGCAGCGTATACACTGGCAAAAAAAAATCGGTTTGTTTTCAACCGTACATTTTAAGATTTTTAAATTTAGTCAATAGATTTCTATGCATCTATCAACCAATTAAAGTAAACGAGAAATAAATAAATTTAGTTAATAAATTTCTAAGCATCTTTTAGCAAATTAAAGTAAATGAAAAAAAATGTAATCTTAGTTTTTTGTCTACCTAATTAAGTACAACTGACTAGCTTAAAGTAGGATTAACTACTTTGTTAAAATTTAGAATTTTTAGAAATTTTATTTTTATTTTTTTTTAATTTGACTGTTAAAAGATATAGGGTTTCATTCTTCACTAAGAAATTTAAAAACATTTTCAAGAAATAAATTATAAATTTACTTTTTTAATTGATGACACTAAATTCAAATTTTGTTGTTGATTTTCCAATTATTTTTACAAATGTAGTTTTTCAAAAGTGTTATTTTTATTTTTGAAAAAAACCAGCAATGGGCGCGGCGCTGCTTATATGTATGATTCTTAGGCGGCATTTGCATCTGTGTTGCCAAGTTTGCTGCCTAAGTCTTTTGTTTCGCCACACGACGGAATTCCCGGAATATTTCGATTACGGCAACCAAGCCAACTGTAATGAGCCATGCGCAAATATTTCGTCTATTATGCAATACAAAACACAACAAAAACAACGGATAAAATCGATGAGCTAGGCAGCTGTTGTTGTTGTCGTTGTTTTTGGGGGCGCCAACACAATATGCATACATTTTGAGTTTCGCGATACTCTAAGCCAACTTCATGCCACAAATGTGAAGAGTTTTCACTAATTTCGAGTTGCTGCGAAACAAAACACGCGAATGAAACAACAACAGCAACAACAACAGCAATAACAACAGCAACAAAGGCAACACAAACAGCAAACAATCAACGTTGCTGCATAAATAAAAGTAAATTTAATGACAAGCAAAATATTTCTTGTCATGCCTATCAGATTACAAGATTTCTATATGAACTCGCAGATGACGCGCCTGTCTGTCTGCATATGAGTGTGTGTGTATGAGTGTGTGTATGAATATGACTGAGTGTCGTTAAAACATGATTACTGGCGCTCGCACTCGACAGACGGACAGAACCGTTAGTGTCATTTGAATGTGGTTGCTGCAAGTGTGTTATAATGTCTTCAAGTTGTCCCAGTCCGAGTTCCAGTCCGAGTCCGATTATGAGTCGGAAAGATCGAGTTAACTTTTGATAAAAAGAAACACTTCAAAGAGAACGCTCCGCGACTCATTTAAAGATGTGCAAATCGTTGTTGTTTCAAATAGGAGGAGTCAAAGTTAAGTTGTTAATCACAGTTAGACTTTTACATTAATTAACCACAATGGTTGCAACAGTTTCCCATGATCAGAAATGTTGAAAATGTGAGTGAGAAAAGCTCTCTAGCCGTTTAAAGGCTTCGATTCCGATTCCGATTGCGATTGCCAATCATAATCAATTTCACACAAACAACGCATGAAATTGCTAATTGTTTCATTGGCAGTGCGGAAGGGCCCAACCCTGGGACTGGGACTGCGACTGAGACTGAAATCGACTGTGCCACAAAATGAGAGGGCCTAAATGCCGTAGGCTGTGCTTTAGCATCAAATCGACAATTAAAATCGTAGCGAATTCCCAAACAACAAAGAAAATTTAATTACACCGCATGTGGCGGACTTGACGACCCTTGAACAACACACACACACACAAATTGAGTCAGTCCGAAAAAAGGGCAACATTTTGGGGGCCTTGGTCGAGGGAACTGTAATCAAGTGAGAAATTTCGTGGCCTAATGAATTTTTCTAGGCCTTTTAATTTGGCTACAAGCCAGAAAATGGGCGTAGTATTTTTTATTAAAATCCAAATCGAAATCCAATTCGAAATCCAAATCAAAATTATAATAATAATAAACGTGTAATGATGATGCCACCGCCATGGGATTTGAAAGCAGATTTCCCAACAAGTAAATTGTGTAGAGAATAAGTAAGCCGGTGAATTGGACAAGTTTTTGCTCAGTTTATGGACACTATAATTATCGATAAATACATGCAGGCCGATAAGATGCGAATGCGAATGATTAATCGATAATTGGCGAGCATGTCGACATTAATTTGCTGCATTTGCGGATACGTTTGTATCAAAATGCCTGTGACAACTCTTAATTGTTAGCCGTGAAAAATATTCGCAATGGCAGCGGCTTCTTTATGTTCATTAGCCATTTTTGGCGTCGCGTCGGCAAAATACATTTTATGTTATTTCTTTGATTGAATTCACTCATTTCAATACAAAAGTTGCTTTGCATTCATTATTTGCAGCGTCGCAATGTTCAATTTAGTTATAAATTATTTATATGCTTAGCATTTAGATGAATTTTGATAAACTTCTTCTGATAACCTGATAGTCTAGGCTGTATACGTAATTTTAAGCAAATATTTTCAAATGTTGTGCGGCTGAAATGTTGGGAAACAACGCGACTTGAAACATAAATCTTCATGTCAGCAGCAGCAACAGCAACCAAAAATTCCTCAGCATATTATTGGTGACATCAATTAATTTAGCTTTGATGTGGCTGCAGTGAAAACACAATTGAATAGCAGACTTTGAGATACCCTCTATTGATTTTAATTTAGCTTACATTTTAAATTGAAATAATCCATTGAAAAACCCAACTGTGTGTTTCTCATTTCTTTTATTATTCCACTTTGTATCATGTTATATGTGTGCAGGGTATTAAAATGCGAGCTCTGCGCAAAATTCATGCATACAAATTTCAAATTTCAGCTGCGATAGACAAAGACTATGAAAATTAAATCAAAAATTAGTTTTCTTTTCGTTTCGCTCATTGTTTTTGCTGCTTTTTATTTTTGTTGTTTTTTGCAACTTGTGATTTGCATATTTCTCGTAGGTGGTTCAATGAACTTGTTGTTACTGTGGTGCGGGTCTGGATCTGGTGGGGGCGTCGCTTGATGAGGCGACGCAGACGGCGACGCAGACGGCGACGCCGACGCCGACAGCGACGCCGACAGTGACAGCGACACTTCCCAGCTCTCAACTTGATTCGCCTACACGTAATTTGACAAATTTGCTACAGATTTGCATATATCGAGCAGCAAACTAAAGCAAATTCAATCAGTAAATATTATGAACCAATATATATAGTATACCAAAAACCAATTAGTTAAGTTATTTCTAATTTCTTTTAAAGTGGTTTAAATATTAAAAATATATAAAAATGATTATTTAAATGTTCCCTTATTTCTTTTACAGCAATTCTACAACATATATATTAAGAGTAAAATAAAATGCAAATAACATGTATTATTTTGAAATATAAAATATGTAATTTATTTATTTGGCCAAACAATTACTTAGCTGACTGTAGTAACATAACAAGCCGAGACCAAATTTTTAATTTGCTTGATAAAAAAAAGACTCTTAAGCTGGCGTTACATTTAATTTTATGGCCCTATGAAAATGCACACATAATGCAAATTTGGACAACGGGAAGCGTATGCTTTTCCAGTTGCTCGGCCATTTCTATTAAAGCATTTAAAGTTGCTAACGAGCACAGCATCCAATTGACTCGCTTTTTTTTAGTCTTTTCTTTGGAGTTTTAATTGCAATTGAGTTTCAACATGAGCTGCGTGCATTTGCGCAATGATTTGCAGATAGCAGTCCATGGGAAATGGAGACTCGAGTCGTCTCTGTTTCTGCTGTTGGCCTGACCGCAGTTGAGTTGGATAATTGATAACGCCTCCTTAATTAATGCACAAGAGATGCCGCTTAACTTTGACTCTGGCATTTGGCGAATGTGTTGAGCAGCGTTGTGATAAAGATACAGATGAGAGTGAGCGAGAGCGAGAGCGAGAGATATTGACAAACGGGAAATGCATCGACAGTTAAATAGAGTGTAATTAGCATAGTTCAATCATAGTTAGTCGCTTATTAAGTTTATTTAAATGCACTTTAGCTGCGACCTTCGCGGTAACCTCATAAGCCCGAGATCAGTTCTTGCTACGCACTTGCTACAAATGTAATCGAAAATGCTAATTAAGTTGCCGGCACTATTTTTCTCGTTCTTACTTTTGTTGCTGTGCTTGTTGTTGTTATTATTAATGCATGCAAAACTTATGTATGTTACGTATACGCACCGTGTTCGCATTCGAGTTTGAGTTTCGCGCTGCGTGCATTAATTAATAAATGTCGTGATGTCGCTTTTGAAGTGTCTGTCATTATGAGATCAATTAATAGGAAAAAATTCTAGATCAAGGCGAAAATGTACAAAAATGTCTCACACACACACACGCACACACACGCACGCATACACGCACACACGGGACATGCCTGCGTGTTTGTGTTATTTTTGTTGTTATTGATCGACACGAAGTTGTTACATATTGTACTCGTATAAACGTATATACGATACTTTGCTGTCCTCTACTGAAAAAACTTAATTATTGAAAATACAGTGCGTGCCCGACGACCCCTTTTTTCAGCCCGAGCTTATACATTTTATCTATTCGTTATTTGCAATTTGTTTGACGACATGTTCATGACGTCATCATTTGTATTACATCAGTCGCTTTAACTAAATCTTGAGAACTCTGTAATATTTTCACTGCAATAAAATTATTAAAATTATTTGACGAAAAACACATTAAGCACATTTTTATTGTGCCATGAAATGTCAAATTAAAAGCTAGAATTTCTGCATTTTTTATATTCCATAGCTAACTAACATTTTTAAAATATTCAATAAAAATTTAACATAATCAATTGTAAATATATTTGAAAAACAAATTCAAACAAATATCAAAAAAATCACTCGTTTGTTTTGTACAGTGTAATTGTTATTTATTAATTTCAATTTGAAAATAAAACGCACTTTTTTAGCATGTTGTGGCTCGTGTTGTTGTTAGTTGTTAGCTATGAGTTGTTAGTTGCTAGTTGCTCGCTAGTAGTGTTGGCGGTGGTGATGCTGGTGGTTGCTGGCTCGCTTGACTGTTATAATTAATGTTGTTGCTGATACGAAAATCACATTTGCTTCGGTTTCGGCTTTAGTTTCGGTCTCAGTTGCATTTGCTTTGATTTCATGTTACAAAGTTGCCGTTTGTTATGTGTTGGTTGCACTTGTTGTTGTGAGTAGTAGTTGTTGTTATTGTTGTTGCTGTTGTTGGCGGTTTTATGTTACACAAATATTTGCGCTATTGACAAAAACAGCTACAACTATGCACACAAAATGAATTTGCCTTGCAAATCGCGTCGTCAAACTAAAGCAACTTTATATATACATACATATATTGTATTTGAACTTGATTTTGGTGTCGGTATAGCGAAAAGTCATAGGAGGGGCGTGAGGTGGGGGTTGGGTCGCTTACCGGGGTCAACTATAAAACTGACGCGGTCCGAATGCAGCTGCGCTCAGCGAACTGTGCGTGAGAACCAGCCGAGCCATTAACAACAAAAACAACAGCAACAGCAACAATTGCCAGCACAACAACAACAACAGCAACTGTTGCTGCTGCTGCTGCCTTATATATATCAAGATTTCAATTTTTGCATTTGTGTACTTGAAAATTGACGCCGCACGGCACGCACGCAGTTGTTGTTGCTGTTGTTGTTGTTGCTGTTGCTGTTGTTGTTGCTGTTGTTGTTGCTGCATATTCGTCTAGCTGGTTAATAAATTTTGAGATACTTATCAATTAGCATACGAATTACATGCCTTGCAATCATAAATAATGCGTAAATTTTTGCGCTGTTTGTTTATGAAAACTAAAATTAAGAGAAAAAAAAATAAGTTGAGAAAAAAATCAAACAGCAATTGATGCATAAATGTTGATTTCTAAGCCTCGCTTTTGAGAATTGTAATTTATATGCATTTCTACGCAGTTGGACTGTAGGTGCGTGTTTGATTTGTCTTTGATTAGGAACGACAAATAAACAACAAATCATGCAGCACGAAATGTGTCTTGTTGGGGATGGAGTCGACTTAAATCGTATCGAAGCGCATTGAAATTGAATTCAATTAAAGACCAAAAAGAAAAAAAAATAAGAATTGAAACGAAAGACTTAGGCAACGAACTCGAGCAGAAGTTACAGTCGCAGCTAATTATTATGCTCGACGCATTTGCGCTATATTTACAAATTGGGCCAATAAAATGAACACCAAGAGAGCAGCAATAGAACGCGATAGCAACAACAACAAGAACAACAGAAGCAACAACAACATTGTCAGAATTGTGGGACTATAAAAAGCAAACAAAACGGAAAACGGGCACATAACTAAAATCAAATCACAAAGTGCTGATGAATTTTTATGCATGTTTATATGATGGTCATAAAAGCTAACTGACCGACGGACAGACACACATACAGACAGACATACAGACAGACAGAAGTCAATGATTGTTTAATGAAACAACGAATGAAGTCCGTTGTCCAGCCATTAAAATAGCTAGCAAATAAATCAAATGCCAACTCGCAGCTACACTTGATTATAAGAGATTCAGCTTACAAATCCGCCCGCTTCGTTAGCAGCACTAACAACAACAACAACAAATCTTGTAACAACAACAAATAGACATCACCTGCTGTGCGTCCGCTAGCAAACAAATAAATGTCAATGGCGCGTTAATCCCTGCGCTACAAATGTATCTGTATCTGTATTTGTGACTGCCAGAGAAATATTTCACCATGCAAAATGAACATGTTGAACGGGGGATTAAAGCTTAGCTCGGAAATACCCTAAGAAGTATGAAGAGCGGGTACCTTAAGCTGACGGCGTGAGGCACGCGATAAAAACATTTAGAAATTGTAAACGTTGATAAATCGAAATCGAAAGAGACGAAGACGGAGATGAGGAACAAACGATGGTGAAAAGAAACGAAAAGAACCTGGTCAACAGCTTTTAGCTTTGCCCCTAACACACCTACCCTCTCCTGGATTGTTTATTAAACACGAGTCATACTCAAAACTCGCACATATATTTTATCGATTGCTCCAGATCTCAAAACTGAATCTGTATCAGTAAATGTATCTGAATCGGAATTGATTTCGTATTGGAATCTGGCAAGCGATATTGTGTCTACGCTGTCAGCCAGGTTGACACTTTGGGCCATGATTTATGTATGCCAGGCATTCAACGTGCTGTGCGTAGTCTCTCCGTCTCCCTCTCCCTCTTCCTCTCCTCCTTCTTTTCGCCCTCTTCACCTCCATCTCAGTTTCAATCTGCGGCTTTAAAACAATGTGTTGAGGCAATTACGCCCACCTCGCTGACGCAGTTTATGGCTTATATGCGAGTGTACATTCATAAGTCTTTTTTGGTATACTGGAGGGATTTGTCATATGGACAACTGGAATTTCCCAAACGTTTTGGCCAAAAGAAATGTGTCAAAGCTTTTAACACGCTGCTAATTAATAGTCATTAAAGCAAATGGCAACAAACTAGAGATGTTACGATTTTTACGTAAAAATCAATATTTTATTTAATGCGTTTCTTTAATAACACATTATACAATATATCATTCTACATTGTCAACATATTAATTTATTATAAATATAATATATTTATTTCGATCTTATCGATGGGAACAATGTTTATTATTATCTATTTTTCAATATGATATTTTGCTCGATGTCAATATTTTTAATTGTTTAATACTTTAAATATGATAGATATTTATTGCAATATTTTATTTATTTTTCATGTGATATTTTTCTTGGTGTTAATACAAGTACATACTTTTCCATCCCTAAAATAAACTGCAAATCACTCAGACAACCAGTTCGCGACTCATCAGAGACGACACTTTTCGACTCCCTCTGTCTCCCTCTGTCTGTCTGTCTGTCTGTATGTCTGTCAGTTTGTTAACTGGCAGCGGTAAGTGCTCCTAATTGGCCTGCAATCTTGTCCTAAGCATTTTTGTTTTTTATTTTAGTTTTCGTTTCGTTAATTTGCGAAACTGACAAACGCTTAGCATCCGTCTAGCCTTATCTGGTCGCTATCTTTTTTAGTCAGTTTGCTGTTGGGTTTTGGTTGTTGCCTGGTCTCGTGGCTTTTATGATTTTTTAAATGTAAGTCACGCTTTTGGCAATTAAGTGCCCCCAACACCGACACTGACACCAACACCAAACACTAACACCAACAGCAACAATAATAACAACAGCATACCAAACTAACCGCATCGACTGTGGCCTGTGGACGCCCTCTAACAGGTGCAGCCTCTGCATTGGGGAGGGGGTGTTGGCCATCTGATTGCACTCTGCTTTGGCTGCCAGCCCGTTTATTAGCCCAGTACCCAAAGGGTGCAAGAGATTATGTGCTTGTGACAATGACGCCTATGAGTGTCCATTGGTCAGTTATATCTTTGGCGCACAAAATATAAATAGATTAGATCTAAATATTAAAAAATAATTTTAATGCAAATTTAAGAAACTTATGTAATTTAGTTTAATTAAAAAAAATTATTTTTATATTTTAACAATTCTATAAAATTACAAATTTAAATAATTGAATGAATACATAATAAATAAAAAAAAAATATATTTAAAAAAAAAATTCTTTTTGTCTTCAAACTTTTTAAAAAATAAATAATTCATAATAATTTAAAAAAGTCAAAGTATGTACATAAATTAAAATAAATAAATTTGGTCAATTAAACCTCTATAAAAAAGCCTTTTAAATTTTTTTTTGCAATTTATGAAAATATAGCTCAACTAACGGTTGCTGAAAATTTCTACCCAAATAATTACTAAATAGTACTGTGCATTTATTAATATTTAAAGTTGTATTTTCAACATAATTTTATACATTTTATAAATGGCAAATGTTATAAAAAAATCAACACATTCATAATGTTTGCAATTAATGTATTCTAGATGGAATTTTTGGTTGGTGTACCGGTTAGTGTTTTCTCTGTCCATTTGAAAGTTTTTTAATATTTATTTGTTTTTAATTTATTTATTTTAATTCACCATTTCTATTTTATATTAAGCGTAATCGAATCAAACGGCTGTGAGCATACGGCTACTGGGCATCTAACAGTCGAGCACCGTGACTGCAGCATTCTCAGTTGCTTGGTCTTTCTCTGGCTGCTGCTTCGACTTTAGCTCCGACTCCAGCTCCAGCTCCATCTCCATCTCCGACTCAAGTTGTGGCTGCCTCTGTGCTACGTTTTGGCGACATGCGCCGCATTTGCAATTATTTTGCGGCTCATTAAACTTTTAAACACGTCGCTCACGTAGTGACGCGTCTGTCAGATGGCTGCCATGTAGCAGCCGCCTCATCTACCCCCCCGTCCACCTCCTCGTCTCCTTTCACCCGCTCTGCCACCCTCCCATTTGGAGCTGAGCTGCCTGTGAAAATGTCATAAAAATCTCTGGGGAGTTTTGCAGTCGGTTTTGCTGCTGGCTGCTTTGATTTCAGTGGTGCTTTGCTTTTTCCCAACGCTTTGGGCTTGCGAAATCACAAAGATTTCTTTTTTATCGCACAAGTTGCCCCCCGTTGTTGTTGTTGCTGTTGTTGATATTTTTGTTGTGACCATTTGATTGTTGTCAGCTTTTTATTTTATGATTATTATATTTTGCTGAAAATTGCCGGCATTTTGCTGCTCGGCCACCCCGTCACAGTTGACACACACACACACGCACACAGGGGCCAACAAAAGACTTAGGCAACAAACTTGGTCGCGTTTATTGCTATAAATTGCCTTCCGCCGCCACCGCCACCGCCACCGCTGTCAAATGCAATTAGCTGCAGTTTAATTGAAAAGCGTCCAATCTGCGGCCAAATGCCATTGCCCAAAAAATTGAAAAATCACAAAAATTGATAAATGCTTTTTCTGCAGCGCATTCCACGGGACATTTCAATTAATTTTACTACACAGCCGGCACTTTTCTCTTTCCTTTACGCATTGTTCGCCTGTGTGCCACTTTCTGATCATGACAGGCAACAACAACCAACAACCGAACAGCCAACAACCAAACAACGACAACGACAACGTTTCAATGTCGGCTTGCATTAAAGTGTCGTTCGTTTTCTGGTTCAAGTACGTTTGTTTGCTGGCAGATAAGTCGAGGTCCGTCGAGGAGGAGATTCCATTTCATGGCCATTTGCATGGAAATCGCCCAGCTGACGGCCGCTCAGCAAAAGTCCAGTTCAAGCCGTTGTCGTTGTCTTTGTCGTCGTCGTCGTCGTCTTCCGTTGTCAATAACGATTTTCATCATCATCAGCATCCTCCTGCCTGTCTGACTGCCTGTCTCTCCAGATCGCACTGTGGGCGACTTCACTGATCTAGCGAATGAAAATCAACACCTTTAAAAAATAAAAACATTTTTAGACGAGTTAAATGATTTTTTTCTTTTGACATAAAAACCCAACACGTAAATTGAAGAACCTTTATCTATTCTTCTTCAGAAAAATATTGGTTTTAATTTTTTAATTTAAATTATTTATTTACCCATGTATTTAATATAAAAAAAGTTCTGACCGAATCATATTTTTCAAAGGTTAATTTGACCGTATATTAATAAAATTATGTATTTATCGATAGACTTAATAAAATAGTCCATTCCTAGTGGAATATTTAAATTTTCTTCCACTAGATCAGCTAAATTTCCCAAAGTGGATCGTGGCTCACAGCCTGGCACAGAATGTGAACCAGTTTACGACAGCGCCATCTAGCGTGCTGTTTTCGCCAATCGCATTTTTCTCGACTAATGAAATATATGCGAAAGCTGGCACCAACGGCACAGACACAGACAGAGTCAGAGAGTCAGAGACAGATTCAGAGTCAGAGACAGAGATGATGCCTGGCCGATATCAGCAAACAGCTTCAGTTTCATCGTCTCGCCTTCTTTTATTATTGTAATTTGGCTGGTTGTTGGTGCCTCATCCGCCGAGTGGTGCCACCACAAAACGCAACACAATCGCAACGTGGAATGGCCCCAAACGGTTTCGTTTTGTCCAAAACTATGCATAATTTATGAGTATCGTTTGGGCTGCATCGTTTTATTATGCTAATGCCCAGGTAATTTGTTCGCTTTCGGGGTCTGCCAACTTGAGCTTAGTGTCACTATTAAGCGACTAATTAATTTGTTGCAGACGCTCACAGCTCGCTTACCGCTCACAGTTCGCTCGATATTATTTGTTAGTGGCCCACAAATGCCATCAATTGATTAGCATTAGCCGGACTAAGCATGAAGGTGCC
Organism: Drosophila recens; assembly: GCA_037043495.1. Classification (NCBI taxonomy): domain Eukaryota; kingdom Metazoa; phylum Arthropoda; class Insecta; order Diptera; family Drosophilidae; genus Drosophila; species Drosophila recens. The sequence continues at coordinate 77,939 of JBAMBJ010003781.1, read as the reverse complement.
AACAGTTCCATCAATCAATTAGTAGCCAACCACTGTGCCCCCCTCCTTCTCTCAACTCTATTCCCATTTGAAATCTAATGCAAATGCATTTATTTTGCAATAGGCAATGCTGAAATAAAAACAATAAATGCAATAGGAAAATAAATCGAAATCATGTAAATCAGTTAATGTCTGAATGCTCTTACAAACAATTTAATATTCAACTTAAACAACATTTGCAGACATTAGATTAAGTAAATAATCATTAAATAAAAATTAATTATAAAATAAATTACATTTGTGTAAAAATATTGTTTTTAAATATTATATAAGTAACTTGATACTAAGTAAGCAACACATTGTGACTAGCACATTAAATAATAAGTGTAAACTTGTAGTGCTGGGAAATCCAATAAAGAAAGAAAGAAAGAATAATGTGTAAGAAATTGTACAATGCTTTTCGTTGCACAAAAATTATATTTAGATAATTGTGTGTAATTTATTTGTAGGCCAGTGTGTGCTTTAATTTGTGTTGTTGCTGTTTTGCTGGGTTGATCTGGCCAGTGTGACTCATTGTAAAATTAAATAAACATTTTAATTTTCAATTATCCTCCTACGCGTTTCGATGGTCTTTGCCATCTTCATCAGGGAGTCTGATTTTTATTTTCGAAAAAAACACAAAGGGTTACATTGGTTACATAGATAATTGCAATTAGTTAATTAAAAATTAATTTTAAGTTTTCTTTATTAATGCTTAAAAGTTGCTCTTATACGACGTAGTTTCTAATAGAATTTTTTTTTGGGATAAGTTTATATTATAAATTTCGATTCGACTTGATTCAAATTTTAAATAAGGATGAAACAAATCATAAAATTAGTACGACATATTAAAAATATACTCAGAAAAAATTGTATTTTATTTTACGATAAATATTTATGGGTATTTACACGCCTTCTTTGAAGCGTTCATATTTCGTGACACAATCGTAATACCCTATGCAAAAGTAAATCAATTGCAGCAACAACTGCAACTACAACGACAACGACAACAACAACAAACAGCAGACAACGAAAACTTGGGTCGACATTACAACAATGTCGAGTCTGCAACTGACCACGTCGCCGTGTCTGGCCGGGCAGAGTGTGTTGAGAGTGTGTTGCGATTGGGATTGTGTGTCCCGACCCCGCGAGAGGTCGTCCAGCCTCAGATCCGGCTTTGCGGTCGTTCTGTCTGTCTGTCTGTCTGTCTGTCTGTCGCTTTGTCGGTCGGCCTTTGAGTTATAAACCGAACGTCGCGTCGCACGTTGGAAATAGTTTAAAGCGCTTAATAATATGCAGTTTATTATTGTTATTGGCGTCGCTGTGTTGCACATAAAACTTGCAATTGGCATTATTAACGCCATAGGCTCTGTCTCCATTGAGAGTTTCGTTTCGTTTTAGTCTGCTTCGGATTGGATTGGATTGGAGCGTGTGTGGGAATGATCCAACATTGGCAATATTTTGGCCACAACAAATGACGCTGATTGATTATGGCCCGACCAAAGCTTTATGCCTGTTCACACCTGGCCAAAAACATTAATGAACATTCAAATGAACTGCAGCTCTAATTAACCGAATATATATACTATATACTTGGTCACAGCTTGCACGCAAACCAAATTCAAATTCAAATTCGTTTCAAACTGATATTTTGTCAATGAATAAGCAGTTGGAAGGGGGAGAGGTGCTGTGAGGGCGGAGAGCAACTCATAAGCTAATTAAAAGCAAAGCATTCGCTAATAAACATATCTATATATTTATATAATGGCTTTATAAAGTGCGTGATCTGTTCCAGCGGGGCGCAATAAACGAAACGTGATTGGAATAATGAAATTCAGTGCGCTCCATACATATGATTACGAGTACGAGTTGAATGCGAATATGATTACGATTTATTAGTCTAATGAGTGCACCAATAGATTCGCGTGACTTCCAATGAATACTTACTTCAAATTTGCTGATTTCCTTGCAAATCGCACTTGCCAGAGGGCAGCCTGTAAAGTTGTTTTCTTTAAATAATAAATGAGTATCTAAAAATTAGTTTCTATGTATATTAAACATATTCGAATGAACATAAATAAATAATTTTTGTTGTGCCTATTTTGTGTAAATTAGGCAAAACAAGTTCTTCAAGGCTTTAAATTTATTGTTTATGCTTAAAACTATTTCTAAATTTATTTTAAATATATATAAATCTTAAGATATTTAGCTATAGATAAGGAAACCAATATATTGATATATATTTGAAACTTATGCTACCTAAAAATATTAGCTAAAAACATTATTTAATGTTTGGATTCGATTTGTGGACCTTGATTAAAGTAAACCAAAATATTTGTAGGATCTAAAGATTTGTTTCTATAGATTTTGTTTTTGTTAGGAGTACAAAATAGGCTAGAAATAATTTCTATGTACTTATTTCATTTGCCACCCCCGTCGCCCTCAAAAAGTTTCTTAAAACTTAAAAATGGAAATTAGTTGTTATTGCCAGATGATGCCTACTATTTTTTCAATATTTCTTTTTTATTCCGCGTTGTCAAGCGTTTGCTTTGAAGTGTGCCGCCAACTGAGGCTGAGTTCGCTGACAACGCGGCGTATGCGCATTTTTAATTGCCTCAACATGGATTGCAGCGAAGATTGGCAACGTTTTTCGGCTGCTTTTTTTCAGTTGGTTTTGTTGTTAGTATTATTACGAGTATTATCAAAGAGCTCACTGCTCTCGGCGGCAAATTGAAGCTGACATTTCGACAGGCTGGCGCGACGTTGTTGGCGCGTTAATTTCAAATGGTTAGCCAAAAATGGTCGCGTTATGAATTATCAATATGGAGCCGTCGTTGTTGCCGCCCTGGTGACATCGTTGAGCGTTGCAGCTTGCAACTTGTAACGTGCAACGTGCCACAGAATGTGAACCGTTTGCGCAACGCAGGAAATAGTTGGCCATTGACTTGACCAGTGGACAACTCGGGCAGCGGGTGCTCCATATACGGTCTAAATATTTGCTAAATCACACGCGCTCCACAGACTATATGCCACAAGACAATGCCGCACAATAGTCCAGTCTCAATATGATGTTGCTCTCATTGTTGTTGCTGTTGTTGTTGTTGTTTAGCTGGCAGATTTGCTCCAGCTTCAGAGTCAGCTTCAGTCGCAGTCTCAGTCTCCGCTCTGGCTGTGGTCACGATTTTAACATTTTTGCGCATGCGCGCAGCGAGCACCCCAAAATTTTCGGCGTTGCCCATTAATTTTCATTGAAAACGTTTTCATATTTTGCCATAGTTGCTGTTGTTGTTGCCACATTTTCGTATAGCACAATATTTTCATTGTAGTGTTTTGGCATATATTTATGTGCCGTAAAAAATGCGATCAAGATTGGACTAGGACTGCAGCAAAAGTACAAAATGCAGCAGACACCAGACAAGGCGAGGTCGCAATGGGCAAAGGAACAAGCAACAGCAACAGCAACAACAGCAACAATAATCATAACAGCAACAACAACCATCAGACCACATTGTTGTTCAACTTTGCACTTCAATTGCAGTTGTTGTTGTTGCTGCTGTTGTTGTTGTTGCTGTCTCAGTTAATGTTATTACCGTTTGGGGGCGCAGGCGTAAATTAATGGATTCATCGAGCCAAACTTAGCCAAAGTCGTAGCCATAGCCAAAGTTTAAGCCAAAGCTAAAGCCTAGCTAAAAATTTGAAGTTCAATGTTTGTGTTAACAACTTTACACCTATGTGTGTGTGTATGCTCAGGAGTTGAAGATGGAGGCCGTGTTTAATTGAATTGAATTTGATGTTGAATTTATCAATTAGGGAGTTTTGCCAATTTTAATTAAGGCATGTGGCGAACCAAATTAGTGGCCAACTGCGAGTAAGCTGGCCATTATTGAAATGCCGAAACAAAGAACAACAACACAAATTTTCTTGGCCATTTTTGGGGTGTGGCACTGGGCGAGTCTCCTCGGTCGAAGTCTGCAAAATACTAACGCTAATTATATGGTCAACTGAAGCTCACACTGATACTCTTTCTCTCTCTCAATACACACGAAAAAATCGAATACTTAAATCGATTTAAAAATATAAATTTTCACTACAAAATTTTTGAATTATATATTTTTTAAATTATATATACTCTAAACAATTTTTTATTTAATATGTTTTGATTTAATTATAGATGCAATTTTTTTTGATTAACTTATTTAATTTTATTATTGTCTTATCCATTTTCAAGAACAGTTTTCTTAATTACGAGATTTTTTAATTATTAATCATATATATTTTAGGTGTATCTTTCTCTCTCTTTCTCTCTCTGGCTGTGGTCAGGGCAAGGTTATGATTTGGTCAGAACACAAGAAGCTTTGGCCGGCACTTCTTTAACATTGTTGTATCTCCAACTCAGAGTACGACTCGGACTCTGACTGTGACTGTGATTATGTGGCTAAGGCGGCCACGCCCATTTAATTGCCACCTAGCATTTGAGTTAACTAACTGTTCATAAATAGTTATGGCATACACGGACAGCAGCTGCGCCCACAAAGTTGCCACTGCAAGCACTGTTAAAGCCATTGCAGATCAGGCCAAAACCAAAACCAAAGCCAAAACCAAAAGCAAAGACAATTTAAGCCAAGCCTCAGTCTCTGTCGCAGTCTGAGTTTAAGTCCAACTCGGAGTCCGAATCCCAACTTAAGTCTATGTGCCATTGTTAGCACAGTACATTTATTTTCCCACTCTTGGCTAGCCTTTGTTTTTGCCTATTGTTGTTGTTGCCGTTGCCGTTGCCATTGCTCAAAAAAAAATACTTAGTTAATTTAGCGCATTTTGTTTAATTTTTGGTGCTGCAACTTCGCTAACAATTTGATTTGCAGGCCAGCCATTGATTGCTTTATTAAGCGTTAATTTGGCCAACGTCCTTGGGCAAGTTAGTGCGCAATGTGGCCAAGCAAAGGCTTCCGCATCTAGACAGACCAGCTCCAAAATAAATAAAGTGTATCAGCTCGTGCTTGAATGTCACACTTGAAGTCGATGACTCAGTATAGCAATTAGCAATAACAATTATGGGTACCTAAAATAAACTCAACAGGCGGAGAGAGATAGAGAAAGAGAGAGAGAGAGAGAGGAAGAGAAAAGACAGATCTACAAGAAAGATAGAAAGACTCAGTGAGGACTTAAGTTCTCCCAGAACATTTATTTTATATTATATACAATTATTATTTATTTATAAATGTAATCTAAACTCAGTTGCCAATAGGAATTTTAAAAAAAAGCATTAATACTATATTTAAAATTTTAAATTAAAGAAATTATTATTTATTAATTAATACTTTAATTTTTAATTTATTTTTAAATTAATAATTATTTTTTTTATTTTATATATAATTATTATTAGAAATTAAAATGAGAAAAAATTCTCCAGACATCTTGCCAAGCAAATATTAAACTTAAGTTCATTTCTATTTCAAAGGGGAAACAGGAAAAATGTCGCTTCAATCATAATAATAATAATAATGAATCAGACACCTTAAAATATTCATTTACAATCATTAAAATGCTAAATATATTGAGATATAAATAAGGTTTCCACAGAGCTTTCAGTTCCCATCGCAGCACAAGTTGTGCGTTTTCTATTTCCCACTTTAATAAATTTGATATGCCAGCTGAAAAAAAGCGTAGCAACAGAATCCCAGGCATAAATCACACAGAGCCATAGAGAGAGATGTAGAGATAGAGGGAGAGGGAAATAGACCTCACATTTAGATGCAAGAGCACCCCACACTGAGAGCATGTTTCTTGTGTCGGTTCGATTCATTCATGCGTGGTTTCAGTGGCCCATTCAGAGGTGTCGCTGCTCGGATCGTTTATGCAAATATGCAGCGTTCAACACAAAAGCCAAGTACGCCCAACATGTCAGAGTCGCAGTCGGAGTCAGTCGGACGTTTAGTCAGTCAGTTAGTCGAACAGAGTTGGAGTTATAGCTCAAGTTGGCTTAGACTCAGACTCAGACACTCTGAGGGCGTTCATATTCATACATTGGTCTAATTGCCCGCGTCGGGCCGTGAGATTCTTATGAGGCATTCATTCAAATGCAAAAAGGCCGTTGGGCATTTAAGGGGCACCTTTGGGCTTATTGTTATGCAGAGTCTAAGAGTTTTAGCTCACTTTGTGCACACTTAAATGCAGCAGCCACTCGAGTGCAGAGTGCAGAGCGATTTCTGCTCTTCTGACGACGGTCTCTTCAAGTGGCATTTGCATAAATTAAAGCACACTTGTTGCCCCAACGATGCCAATCAGTTTACCCCTTAACAACAACAGCACACAGTTGGCAGTTGGCCAATATTTATGAGCCAACATCAATAAGTTATTTGTTGGCTTTGCATTACGCCTAATGCGTTGGACAATGGCAGCTTTAAAGATGCGTTAAATACATTTGTACATAAATATATATGGCTAGATGGATATTCCCTGCATATATTTATGGCTTTATGAAATCATCCGCATCTTTAGAGTCTTAACAAAAAAGTGAATGGCTTTTATGCTGTACTTATAGTTATTCATAATACGTCAAACAGTCGCAGCAATTATGGCTTTAACACTTTGAGCTTATATCTTTTTATCTTTATATTTTTGGGTGGTTTATGAGTTGGCCTATCGCATCGCTTAGGCACTGCGAACGTTTTGGCCAGCCAGCTAGCTGATTTGGCTGATTTTATGGCCTACACACATTTACAATCAGTTTAGAAAAGTGTTGACACTTTTTGAGTTTTCTATAAAGCCCGACAGCATATCAATAAACGATCGTAAAACTCTAATGGTCCACAAACAGAAACAGAACCCGCTAAATGGGTGTGGCATTTCCGCTCGAAAGGAACTCACATTGTGTGTTGTCTCTCAAGAGACATAAAACGATGTGTTTGCCTTTTTTAGACCCTGTTAGTTGCCACTAAGCCATTTACAAAAGGAGCAAAACTATTGTTGCAAGCTTAACTATTTAATGGGGCTCAAATTGTATCTGAATCTATTGTACTTTATATTGTATTTTGATTCGCAATGAATGAAGTCAAAGTTGTTGCCAAAGTGAAATCGTCCATGAACTTGTTGGCCATAAAAGCAAAGCAAAGTTATGCAGAATATTAATTAAATACTTTATTTAGTGATACGTCGATTTTAAAACTTAAAAACTTTTTCGATATTACGATTACAAATTCTAGATAAATGATACTAGAATATATAGTAAGAATTAATTGCAGTTAAATAATATTCAGAATATATGTAGATAAGAATATTTTCTTTATTACTCTGTATTAATAATATTCATAAATTAGTTAGAAACTTTCCTTGTGTTTGAAAATTTTCTCCACATCATACATATATATTTGGATTGTAGAGTGTCTTTAATTTAAACATTTGTTTTATTGCAAGTATTTCTAAACAATTTATTAACAATAAAATTAAACAAGCTGATAAATTTTGAGCTGTTACTTTTACGAATTCAACTCTCAAAGTAATCATACTCTATTTTATTTTTTCTTTCGCAAAAACACATTTGGAGCATTTCGATTTGTAGCTGGCAAAATGGATAAACACGAGTAAGTTTATAGTAAGTTTAGCCCGGCGGTGGTTAAAGGAGACCAACCCGAAAAGCGTTTGGCAAAAAGCTGAAAACGATTTTGCCATTTTGCCATTTGGTCATTTTGGCAATTTGGTGCAATGCGAGCAACAAAAATGTTGAAATACTTTACAAAATACATGCAGTAAATGCGAAAACAAACGCAACAATAAATAAACGAGTGTTTTTATAGCTTTTCAATTGATTTTGGTGGTGGTGGTGCTGTTTGTTGGTGGTGCAGTTTGGTGGTTGGCATGCGTCGCAATAAATAAAACCGCGTACGGCCTATTATACAATATAATAAATCTGAAAAGAGTGTCTCAGTCTCGGTCTCAGTCTCAGTGTGTCTCCAGCTCAAAAATATAATAAAAAGTGGGCGTGCTGCTCTTGATGTTGTTGTTGTTGCTGTTGTTGTTGCTGTTGTTGTTGCTGTTGTTGTTGTTGTTGTTGTTGTTGCTGCCGTGTTGCACTTTGCACATTAAAATGCCGCGCATGCGTGCCACACTGTTGCACGTTGTTGCAGGATGTGGGCAGTGTGGGGCAAATATCTGTTGAGCAATTCCCTCGGCGACAAATTTTGTGCGACTCAAACAATTTTGGCTCCCCAAAAATGCTTCAATACTTATTTGCCCCACCCTGCAGTCAGTTGCCAGTTGAAAATGAATTCGACGCGCCTTTTTATTTTTAATTTTCTTTCGGCGCTGCACGTTGTTAATTAAGATTCGATTTTCATTCATAATAAATGCACTTTAAATGCATGTTTTCTCGCACATTAAAAGCGCATAAATAAAAAATTAACACCCAACGGACGCGACACAAGGACGGACACTGGCGACTGGCTTCCTTGGACTGAGGCGCATACGCATAAGAAACCAAACACACACATATACACACACGCACACGCACAGGCAGTTGCTGAGACTTGCCTCATCACTCATACGCAATGAAGACATTTATATGGCAAAAGCGTTTAGCGCCAGCCGCGACTTCAGCTTCAGTTGCAGCATCAGTTTCAGAGTAAACGCATCTTCGTCTCGTTGCCAAGTTGAAGTAGCAGTTAATGTTGGCGGACAGCATAGAGACAGAAAGACAGACAGACAGTCTGACAGATAGACAGATAGACAGACAATTGCTGCGTCCAGTGGTGTGCTGCAAGGGATCAACTTTCGATGACAAGATGACTTATCGATTCCTTACTGATGTCTTTAATTTATTCAATTTTCTTATTTCCTGTATCAATGGGATATTCTAATAAATAATTCACTAGACAGAAGTGCAATCAGTTAAATGCCAGCTACGGCAAAAGGCGCGTTCATATCACAGATTTAAAAAGTTTTTTTTTTTATTTATATGATTTCGAAAATAGACTGCAATTCAATTCTGTTCTTCCAAAATTAAATCCAGTGTTAAATGCAAACTCATAGCCCGTTAGGCCTTGTTCGTTTTGAACATTACTACCACTTCTTATTACTACTTAATTATCTTATTTTAAATTGGATTTTTTTTACAAATATTTACATGCATAAATATATTGGGCTTATTCTACAAATCTTCAACAACCCAAAAGCAATTTTTGAATTCTTTCAACTGTCAAAATATTTCATCACATATGTCATTTAATTTTACTTTTAATGAAGTTTTTATTTGAATTAAGTTAAAAAAGAAGAAAAGAATACAACACATTTTAAATGCATTAAATATTTCTATAATTGCATATGCTGTTGATATTTTAATTTAGTTGATTCTGCGATGCTATTTATTTAAATGTATATTATTTTATTATAGGTATTATAATTATTATTTCTTTTATCTGTTAACTGTAGTTTCATGTTCAATTCAGGGACAAGACTGTGACTTGTCCCGATGATTCCCCCTCGAAGGCCGCCTCTGTGGCACTTGCAACTTCTCACGCAGACTCTCAGCGGTTGCCTTCGTCGCTGCTTGCAACGTTTTATTTTTTGTATTTTTTTCTAGTCGCCGCCTTTGCCGCACGCAATGGGCGTAGCCAGGCACCTGTTGCCACAGTCAATGTTGTTGCTGTTGTCGTTGTTGTCGTTGTCGCTAACTGAAATCAGAGCAAGGCAAGGCTCCGAGTTGCGTGTGTGCGTGTGTGTGTCTTGTGGCTAAGTCCGATGACAGCAGTTGCAGTTGCGAGTGTTGTTGTTGCTGCTGTAGCTGCTGTTGTTGCTGTTGAACATGTTAATTCACTGTGCGTTGCATAAAGAGCAACAGCAACAGCAACAACAACAAGCCGTTACATGCCACTTGGCTGGCTGCTCCTTATTTTATGTAATTGCCAACTAAACACTTTCAGACCCCAATAATCAACATCATCATCTCCACGGTCATCATCATCTCCATCGATGTTTGTTGTGCGTATTTATGTCTAATTAAAATAACGCTGCATGCCGATCATACCCAGAAGCTGGAAATCTACTCGTATTTACTAACTGAACCACAAGTTGAACGCGATTTGTGAGTGTGTGTGTGTGTGTTTGTATTATATGTTAAGTATGTGCATTGTGTTAATTATAGCGTTTTAATGTTGCGCGTTTAAACGTTTAACCGTTTACAGTTTAGACGGCATTTCCTGCTCGAGGGGCCAAAGCCAAAGTTATTCAGCCACAGCCAATAAATCTATGCAAAACTTATTAAAAAAAAACAAGAAGAAAAAAAAGAAAAAATCATATGACAAACTGTGCACAAGGCGTTTAATTATCGGTATTTTACTTTTGTTTTTTATCCAGCTAAAATCATTTCTGAGTGACTTTAGCTGCTGTTGCCTTAATAAGCCGAGCTGCCTCAATTTGACTTAATTTGCGGGCGGCCACAGGGTCGTATGAGTAACATTTAATTGCAGTAGCAGCAGCTGAACAAGAGGCAACACTTGAAAGAATTTTTAACTGAAATTGCTCATTACGCAGAAGTACAACAACAAAAATGCTGGCCATAATAATAACAATAATAATAATTAAAAACCAATTTCTGAGCCAAGTGCCAGAGCACAATAAAACAACAACAACAAGAAACTGGGCTATAATCACACACATACTCAAAGTTAGTAAAAAGCAAAAAAAAAAAAAACAAATTTGCTTAGTCAAGCGGCAATAAACGCGGCGTGAAATGGGCGCAGTTATTTGGCCCACGGCTGCCACAAAGTGCCACACACAGAAATGCACAAAACAACGTTATTATTGCGATTAATAATTTGGCAATAAAATGTTGGCCACAGTAACAGTTGGCTTTTATTCATAACAATCTTTTTGGCGGCTGCACTTAAGCAGATGCCAAAACAACAATTGTCTGCGTCCACAACTGTAATCCTGACTGCATTCGCCGCGCTGCAACTGCCACAACAACAACAAATATAATAATAATAAAAAAAAAAATTGAAATATTGTGCTGTTGTTACCGCTGCTGTTGTTGCTGTTGCTGCTGCTGTTGTTGCTGCCGCTGTTAAGCAACAATTAAGCAATTTTCATAATTACGAACAATGACCAATTTTTTGACACGCTCGCAAAGCGCGCAAAATTTTTTAACCAGCGGCAAATAGCGGCAGCGCTGCTGACGTCGACGTCGCTGTTGCTGTTGCCGTCGGCAGCGTTTAGTTTAGCATGTACGTAGTTTTGTGCTGTTGCATGCCTAATCAGAAATTCAAACAGTGAATTAAATGCAACGAGCAGTAAAATTTATGTATGCGAAAATTTACAGAATATTGCATACACTATACATACAAAAATTTAGTTACGTCACTAGCGTTTATATATAGTTAAGTTGAGCTAAAAAGGCTAGGATATTAGAAACTCAAAACCCGCAAAAAATAACCAAAAGAAGAGATTTGAAAAAAAGGACAAAAAATTAAATTTTTTAAATGAATAACGATGTGGTGTGAAAACAAATTAAATTAGATCAAATAATGATAAAATTGATACTCCGCAAGAAAATCGGTTAAGTTTTCAGAAAATTGTGAAATATAAAAATTTTTATAAAAATTGTCAAGGGGTAGATAAAAAAGTTGTCAATATTGGAAAAGAATTGAATTTTTCAAGAGAACAGAATTGTGATGCAAAATGAAATAAGTGTCCAAATTATAATAAAATTTATATTCCACAAGGAAATTGATAAAGTTTTCACAAAGTTATGGCAGTTTGAAAATTAAAAAAAAAGACCAAGGGGTAGGTATGGAAAAAATGGTCAGTAATGGAAAAATAATACAATTTTTCAAGTGAATAAACTTTTAATGCAGAAGGAAATCAGACGCCAAGCAATGATATTATTGACTTTCTGCAAGGAATAAATTTTTGACAAAGCTATGGCAAATATGAAAATTCTAAAAGTATGGAAAAAGGAAAGTAATTTTTTTTTTTTAATATTATTCTTAAGGAATTTAGAGGATCAATTTGATATAAAAAGTGCCAGTGAGCCAGCCGGAAAAAAACAATAAAATTTTCGCGTAGAGAAGCCAAGAGTGGCAGCTGTGTTTTTAATTTGGATATAAAGCGTGCGTGCTGGGCGCACGACAGGTGCAAAAAGGTGAAAATTGTTCAAATTATAGCAAAGTAATTAAGTTGTATTTTGTTATATTATATTATTATTATATATTAGTTATTTACGATGTCAAAACACAAAATACGCACATTGGATGAGCGTTAATTCATTTATTGACCAACTGAGCAGATGTGTTCATGTAGTTCGACTTCCAGCTGACAATAATCATGTGTGGCAGCCACTTGACAGACAGACACTTGCCACTGCAAATCTGAAAATCTGTAGACCAATTGACCACAGGGTGCTCCGGGCGTGTCGTGGCAGGAAAACTGCTGCTGATTTTAGCTGGCCAATTTCTGCAGCGATTTATATAATCAGCAGCGACACAAAACGTGGCAACATACCATGTGTAATTTGCCATTGCTGGCTGTTAGCTGTTAGCAGTTAGCAGTTAACAGTTAGCTGCTGCGGGCCAATCTAAAACAATTTGCGTTTCGCTTTTCGGCAACAACAATTGGCAGCAGCTGAATCTGAATCTGGATCTGAGGCAGTTATGTTGGTGTTGCAATTGGCAAGACTGTTGTTGTCGTTGTTGTTGTTGGTCAAAACCCGAGCCTGGCGACATCCGAGACATCCCACCCACAATTAATGTATAATAATTGCAAATTAAAACCACCGCGACTCAAATTGCAAAAGACAAAAAACAAAAAACAAAAAACCGAAACAAAAAGCACACAAAATGCGGCAAGTGTTGCAAAGCTGCAAGTTGCCAGTTGCAATGCGGTTTTGTTTTCTGTTTTGTGTTTTTTTGCTTTTTGCTGAAGTCTCGTATTTGTTAAGAGTCGAGAGTCAAGATATTAAACAATAATTGTAACTGTAAAGTGAGCTTAACGTGAGTGCATCAAAGCATAATTTTCTTGCAACAGAGACGCTCGCAGACTGTAACAATTCATTGAAGAAAAACACACACAGACAGACAGACAGACAGACAGACAGGCAGACGAGGAGTCAGAGCGACTGACAAACGGATAGAGAAGTCAAGAAACTCTGGCTACGAGTTGTACGTAAAAAACATACCGCCTTATAATTAGAGCAGAAATTCTGACGTTTCTATTTCAATTTTCCAGCAAACGCCACGCAAAACTGCCACGCCAAGTGACGTTTTGATTGAGTGATTGGCAACAAGTCCGAGAGCTGCAGAAGGGAGTGATGGGGGGAGGGGAGGGGCGAAGAGTTGGTAGCCAACCAGGCAGCAAGTGTTGCCCACTGTGGTTACAAAAAAACCAACTATCTGCATACCAAGCACTTGTGGCATGGCAATAACTGAATGAAAAATCTTTAGTTTGTTGTTTTTTTGCCTGCTCCTCTTGTGAAAGAAGGTATCCAGTTACCTTCATTGTCTTGTACTTCAAATCCGGCAGGTAATTTAAGCACAGCAGAGAAATTTCAGTGCACACACACACACATAAATAGCTTGACTAAATGTGGTTTATAATTATCAAGAAATTCGCAAAAAAAAATATACATGTTGCTAGTCGTAGGTTTTTGATTACGTGCAGTTATTGTTATTGTTGTTGTTGTTGGTGGTGCTGTTGTGGGCACACCCACTTTTATGGCATACAAGTTTCAAGTGGTAATTGCTCCAATTTGAATACGTAATAAAAATCGAATGAGCAGCAAATCGATTAGCAATCTAACGCGGCGCCCATTGTGTGGTCGGACCCCGGGTTAAAAAAAAAATAAAGAAAAATAAAAAAATCGAATACTCGTTCGGTCTCAACATCTAAAACTATGTATCTAAGCACGAACCAGACGACCAGACATTTGTCTACCGGATCGGCTTGGATCGAATCGATCGCTTTGCGGATACTGTCCAATATATATATTTATGTGGCTACTGCGCTCAATGTGAAGGTCAGTAGGTGGCGGCCAGCAACTACAACAATCAATTAGACCCCCTGAAAACAAAACAAAACATAGCACAAATAAACGGTTATAAGTACTACATATAACAGACTATTTGAGGTTTTACATGACTCAGGATCGAAGAGAAAGGCGTTCAAACTTGAGTTTGTATCTGGTGTTTAATGGAATTTCACATCTAGAAGACCGCATTGCACTGATTTTGGGCAGGAACAGCGGGCTGTCATAGCTGGACAGTAACTGTCAGACAATCTGGTTGCAAGTTGTAATTTACAACACTGCAGGGTAGAGAGAGAGAGAAAGAGAGAGAGAGAGAGAGAGACAGCGACTGAGAAATTGAGAGAGAAAAGGAGTTGATATGGCTTCTAAGATAAATAACTAGATATAGAATTTGAAATACAAATTTTAAATGACAACATGTAATTAAAAACAAATTTTAAAATGAAAACTAAGATGATAGTAGAAATTTTAAATTAATTGACTCTTTTGATTTTTTAATTACTATTATTTCTAGATAAGCTCAATAAAATCAATGAGAAAAAAATTTAATTATGAACTTTTAATGTAATATACTTTATTCATAAATAAAAAATAAAAAAAAACGAAGTTCCATAAGAAAATAATTTTATATTGAATTACTTCAAATATATTATGAAGTCTTTCACATTATATCTAATTTAATAAAAATATAAAAAAATAAATATTATGAAGTTATAAGTTAAAAAAAAAAAACCATATTTCAATTTAAATACTCCCTTTTATTTTGCATATTTTAATTTTTCATAAATTGTTAATATGTAATTAAATTGCCAATAAAATAAACTAAATAATATCAAATTTATTACACTTTAAGTCGCTTTCTTATCCTTGTCATTTAAAATGTATATGGGCCAATTTCCAATAGACATTGACTCAGTTTGTTGCTTAAGTTAAGTGTTGCTCATTGTTGCAATAGCTTTTTGCTAATAGAAACAGTTTCGAAAAGCGGCGGATTAACGTCGTCTTAGCTAATGGTGCGTCCGCTCAAGTTGTAATTGTAATTGTTAATTGCTTTCTTTTATAAGTATGACGAGACTGAGACTGAGATGGAGACTGAGACTCCCTCTCCCACGCAAAAGTCTCCATTGAATCGTGCTCCAATTTGATTTGTGGCAAAGCATTTCAATCAGTTTGAAGCTTGAAGCTGACCAAAAATGTTTTGACAGTTTGCAGTTATTGTTTGATGCGCTGTCATGTGATGAGTTCATTAAGTGTACACAATAATTGAGCGTTAAATGTAAAGAAAAAAGAAATAAAACTCAAACTCAAACTTATGAATGGGCGTGCGTTTTGACAGACGGCCAAGACAGAGACAGAGACTGAGACTGAGATCGACTGAGAGATTGACTGACTGACTGACAGACTGACACTGATGGCTCTAAGCGGCCAGTTGGCCAACTAAACTATCGATCGACCATCGCGAGGGCGGCAAGTGAAATTGATACAACGAAAGTTGGCGAACCCAAAACCAATAACCAAAAACCAAACTTCCTGCTTTGCTTATAATAAGTTGCAGTTTATGTGTATTGTATTTTATGCGCCGCTATCTAATTAAAACAAAGGCTTGTCGTCTTGGCCTTGATAAGAACGATACGAATAGGCCCAAAAGCTTTTACGTTTGCAGCTGCGACAACTTTGAGGTCGCTCCTTTTTATTATTATTATTAAAAAGGCTTAAAGCTGCAGCGCATTTGTTGTATTGAATTGCCAAGTGAAATTACAGATATTTGATGCTATTAACACAAATCCCAATGTTGCTGCAACAGTGGCCATTGCAAGTCGAGTCGAGGAAGCGGCAACTCAAGAGGGAAAACAGCGCGTGGCAGATCGAATCGAATCGTATCAAATTGTCTCGGTTAAGAGTGGAGTGTGGAGTCAACCAAGAAACCCAAGAGACCCAAGAGACCCAAGCAACCAAGCGACCACATGAAATAGATCCGCTTTAATATCGGTAATTAGGACCACACCTATTCGTCGATACTCAAAGTGATTTTTATTACAATTTGTATCTTGGCTTGGTTTATTCTATTTTATTAGCTGCCTTTGGCCAAAACTCGATTAGTTTCAATTTGTTGTCTGTTATTGATACGACTATCCATATTCTTATTCGTTTTCGTATTGTTATTGTACTTTATTGTCTTGCTTTTTGCATATATTTATGCCGTGTATCTATGTATATATTTTATATACTACTCGTAGATACTTATTTCCATGCTGCCGCAAACGGAGTCTCAACCTCAACCTCAGCAATGTCATGCAATTACATCAAAGTTGTTGCCGTATTTTATTTTTATTTTTTGCTCAACAAAGTGACCTTAAACTTGCCATGCGGCTTTTGTTATGGGCAAATAGCGAATTCAGAATGAAAATCAAAATAAATAAATAAATGCAGCGGTCAGTTTCTATGTGCAATTAGTTTTTACTATATTTGTATGTCAGAGCTTGCTTTTTATTTTTTTCCGCTTCTATCTATCCAGCTGTCTGTATATCTGTTTATTTTTTATTTTTATTTTTTTTTTTGAAAATTAATAAAAGGGGATTTTAGCATGTGGCAGAAATCTTTAAAATCTTATTTTCATTTTTAAAATAAATTAAAATAAAATTATTTGTCGATTTTTATCAATGATTTGTATCATTATATAAAATCAATGTGACTTTTATTCAAGTGAATAAACAAATAGCTCTTACTTCTGATCTATATAAAAAATATGAATTAAAAAAAAACCTAAATTTTTCATATTTTTAATATTTTATTACAACCGAATCAAAATCTCTTGAAACTTTTGAGAAAATTGCTACAGAGTATCTCTTAGTTCAGCCCCCTCGACTTGAACTTTTTATGTACTTGGTTTATTTTTTGTAGTTTTCGCGTCGTGTGTTGAATGTTTCTGTTTTTGTTTTAAGTATTTTTTTCTGATTTTATTTTTATTTTTATTTTTGTTTGGATTTGATAGCCAGGCGAGTGGAGCAGCAGGTGGTCGCACCGTTGCACCGCCGCCAAAAGCTAATTGTGTTTTTCTCACATTTGCAGTTAGGCAGCGTTTCCACGAGTTGTACCTGTATCTGTATCTGTATCTGTATCTGTATCTGCAGTTGAGGCTGTGTATCTGGCAGATACACACATGGGAGCACATGTGAGCAGACATACAGACACACAGACATACATGTGTGCGCTTAAAACAAACACACAATAAATTGCCTCTGCCCAGCGTGAGTCCTTACCATGCGGTGGTGCTGTGGTGCAGTGGTGCGGTGGTGCAGCGGTGCAGCGGCGATTCTATTTCATTTTGCATGTTGTAAATTAAAGCAAGTTAGGTCTAAATGTGCTTGGTTCCTTTTCACGGTGCTTTCACTTAACTGCGCCGAGAATCGTTAGGATTCAACCATCAAATATTGTATGTGCCATATAAGAACTCAGCCGTGGGAAGTTGAGTCATAATTAAAAAAAATCAAGAAACACCTGTTGAAAGTTAAGACAAGTGCAATACGTTCTTCATTCTTATTGTATCGCATATTGATAAGTGATTAAGTAAGAGATGCAGATCTCATTAGTGCCATGTTAAATGAACAAGCAACTACTGTATACAGTGAGTCAGTCAGTTATCTACCATATACATCCATATCAGAACTTATCGCCCGTCGACAGACAGCTGGAAATTCTTTTGAGAAATGCAAAGAACCGAAACCAGTTTGCATCTCAGCTCAGTTTATGGGACTTCAGGCTTCATTAGACATCAGCAAATGGAAACAGAATCTGGAAAATGAATGAATGAATGAAAATGTCATATTACTTGTGGATGTTAACCCAATACGAACACGAATACGAATATGACTCTTGCTACAGATTTTCACTTTGTATGCAAACTGCTTGAAAAAGCAATGAAAGCAAAATTAATTTGCAATACAAAACTGAGCTGAGACAGCTAAAAAGACAGACGGACAGACAGACAGGTGCGCCTGTTGAGCCTACACAGAATGGGAAAACTCATCATCATGGAAAATAGTGAGGCGCACTCATGCAGATAAGCAGTTAGGAAAAGCCATAGGAGTGCTGAAAAAACAGACAGACAGACAGACAGACAGACAGTTTGCCTGGCAAGTGGATCACATGTGCACAGAGAGTTGACCGAGTTGACCGTCTTGACCGAGTTAGTTGCAGTCATCGCATCCGCCAACTTCATATCAGTTGCCTGTCGCCTGTCGTCTTCAGTTTTAAATATCTTGCAACGCCCTCCCACCCTGCCTGCCCCTCCCACTGCCACTGTCTCTACTGTCCGCCTCTATCCCCACCCAACTCTCACACCGGCTACTGTGACACGTGCAGGAATTTTTAGCCCTGTACCCAAAAGAAACAGAGGCTTATGGGCTTGTGAAAGTGTCTGTCTTTCAGTTTAAATCAACAACAAGAAACCTGTTAGAGTCTACCTAAGCTGGTAGCAGACGCTGCTCCCGGAGCCACTGCGTGCCCACCGCTGGTTTAAATACATTGATCTCAGAGACTATACGAGTTAGATCAACCAAATTAGGTTAGAATACAATAAAAAATTAAGTTTGTTTCGTTGATTATTAAATTTCATTCAATATTTTTAATTCAATATTTATTATTTTAAATTTGTTGTTAATTTTTATTAATTATTATTATTAATTTTGCGCACTCCTTTATTTGAGACGCATATCAAGTTAATTTTAGAGATTTTTCACATTCATTTCGGCTTTGATATTTTTATTATTAACTCAATTTTTATTTTTTTGCATTTGTTATTAATTTGTTTTAAGTGTGCTATAAGCATACTGGGCATTTAAGAGTCGAGCACGTTGTCTATAACATTCTCACTTGTTGATTGTCTATTTGCTGTCTTCTGTTTCTTTTTGCTTCCGACTCAATTGTTTGGCCCATGTAAACAACTAACGAATAACACTGACTGCGAGTGACACTGAGACAGACTCGGAGTCTCTGAAACTCTGAGACTCTGTGCCGCCAAGCAGTCTGCAGTCTGTTGACTATTGACTATCAACTATTGGCTATCGACTATTGGCTATTCACTGTTGACTGTTGACTGCTGATTGCTGACTGTTTTCAATACCATATTGGTGGCAACTAGCTGTAACAAACGGTCAAAGCAAACTTTAACGCTACTGTCGCTCCTATTAGTTTTAAATGCCACATTGCCATTGAGCAAACACTTTGAACTGTGGCCAAAGCCAAAGCTTAAGCCCAAAACTAAAGCCAACACATGTCTAGACTCTTATCACGCCGACATGACTTATACACTTTAACAAACGATTCATGAACATTAGAGAAAAAAAAAATATATATATAATTTTCCTTACTTAAATAATATGATAAGTATAAAACTGATTTAATTTCCTCTTAGGGGACCAAGACTTTTAAAATTATTTCAACTCAGTAGATTAAACATTTGCATCGATTTTTGTGGAATTAATCTGCAGCAGATTAAATTGAGATTATAATTTTTTTTAATTTATACAACTTAATTGTTTATTTTAAAAAGTAACAAACATTACTTGACCTCCACAGTGCACCTACAAAAGTTTAATTTTTTAGTGATTGAGTCAGTCGTTAAATCAAGTAATCTAATATACATATATCTGTCAGTCATCTGCGTTTAAGCCGATAATACAGTCGGTATGTCCAGCAGATGCTCTTTCTCATTGAGCTCACTTTGTTGATTCGAACGGTTTAATGCGTAGTGCAAATATGGCCACCGTTTGGACCACACACTCACACACTCACACACACACAAACTCATAGAGCAGTGACAAGTGGGAGATTTAGTACTTGGTCACCGTTAGCAGACAGACTCGTGGCCATTGCTTTGCTAATTGAGCAGAAAGTAAACACTTAACAGCAGCAGCAGCACCACCAACCACCGCACCACCGAACACCACACCACCACACAAACCACCTGCTCATGGAGTGCCAATGTAAATTGTGGTCTTAAATGATTTTCCTCTTTTTTTGCCAGAATTTCTGATGAGGTTTTCTTTGAGGTATTTGTTTGCTTGACTTGACGCGCGTCATTCCAATAAGGAAATTATGCAAAGCGCTGACAAAACACTGACAACAAAAAACAATAAAAAGGAGAAAAAAGAAATAGCTAAAAGCAAACTTTTGGCAACTTGCTGCCATTTTGGGCCGAGTCGAATTGTTTGGCCAGTTGCTGTTGCTGCTGCTGCTGCTGTTTTGGCCATTGCCTCAGAAAGTTGTAAATTAATAGGCGAAAATATGTGCACACGTGAGGTTTTTCGCAACACACACACACACAAACTTGCATACATACATAGAGAAGCGTGTTTTTGCCTTTTGACAATCAGTTAACGCCCATTGCGGGAACTTTCAGTCAAATGGCCAAAAATGGCGGCTGTAAATTGCCAATAGCCGTGCATTAAATGTGACTCTTTTCGTGGACTGCGGCACTTACAAAACAATAAACATTTATTTTACAATGCGACAGTGATTTGTGGCACTAAAACAGTAACAACTATAACAACAACAACTACAACAAGAACAACAACAGCTGCCTGGCTGGCAATTTATGCACTTGGAACTAAAGTGGAAGTTGCAGTTGAAATTGAAATTGAAGTTGAAGTTGAAGCCAAAGTCGAGAACCCAAGACGACCAACTGGGCGCGATAATGCGCCAGTCAATTTTAATTATGTGTCCAAAAAATAATGACGACGTCGGGGGGTTGCCCAAAAATGGCACTGGCGATCGGGCGATTCAAGTTTCAGATACCCTGCAGTCATTTGAAATGGGTAGCATTGTGTTGGAGCAGATGGCATATATATATATACATATATTTAATGTGCACAAACAGAGTAAACTGAAATTAAAACAAATTAACTACTTAAATATTTTAATTTATAAATATAAATAAATTTACATATTACAAATTTAAATAAATAAATATATATTTAAACAAAACATAAACATAATTTAAAATGCTTCAGATAATATTTGCTATATAATTTAGGCCCGTTTTTTCAATGTCTAAATAAGGTGTTTGATAACTATTGAAAAGAGAAATTTAAGTAAAATGTATAGAAATTAATGTCAAATTTCAAATTATTTGTTGAATCAAACTTATATGTACATAAAAAAAACGGCCCTTAGTCTTACAAAATATAATTGACAATAAATAATTAAATTAACATAAGGATTTATAGAGGCGTCTTTCTTGACAGGTGTTTAAATTATAGAGAAAAACATCTTCGTCTTCTTATAAATTTATTTAAAATTTTAAAAAAATATTAGTCATTACTATAAGTTGCCTTTTTATTCAATTTATAAATGTATTAAAATTTATTTCAATAAATAATAATTCTTGTAAAATCTCTGAAGAATTATTAATACATTGGAGAATGGGCAAAAATTGTTTTTTAAATAATTTTTAAAATAATTTTTGTGTAGAAACTGAATAGGTCCATCTTCCTGTAGGCATGACTCCGTCTCAGAGTGCTGGGTATCTCGTTGTCGATCAAACTCTGCTGCTGCTTTTCAGCTTGTTGCTTTTGTGGCAGTTTGTCAGTTGCCTTTAACAGGCTGTAACCGAATCTGAATCTGAAACTGAAACGGAGACAGCGACAAAGACAGAGAGAGAGTGTAATTCCAACTAGATTGATTTAGCTGTTTTTTGGTTTATTTGCTTTTGGCCTGCACTTGCTTTGCATTCGCCTGTTGACGACGCCCGCGCCCATAACATGGTCCAAATGTGGGCCAAGAAGGGGCACGGCTGCCATTTTGGCCTGGCTTGTTGCTACACTTGGGTGGGTGTTGGATTCAACACTTTCGCCAGTTGAGTTAGAGACGGACAGCGAGAGAGAGAGCGAGCGAGATAGAGAGAGAAAGAAACACCACAAATTGCATTGATTTGTGTGGGAATTTGGCGTTAATTTGATTTGATTAATCAAAATGCAAGCACAGATTTCACCTCGCTAACGATATCAGTCTCTAACTCCATCTCTGTCTTTTTTTTTGGCTATGACAGGAGCATGAACTGTATGTAACACGTATTAGTATGTTTGTGTGTGTGTGTGTGTGTATGTGGCCAATAATTCACTCAGGCGGCCTAACGGTTTATTAGCATAAATAAAAATAAAATTGATATGTTTGAACTATTTCCTGCAGCAATGCGCGCTACAATTTTCGTACATGACAACGAACAACGAACAACGAACGAGCAACAACTGCAACAAGAACAACTGCAACCTGCAGCCAAACGAGCTACAACTAATGCCAGGCTGCAAGTCCAACTACAACCTAACTAAGTGCAACACACACACATACATACATAGTTATATGTATGTTCAGTTCATGCAACTGCAACTGCGGAATTGGTAGCCAGGCAACAAAATGTTGCGCTGTCAGCGGCGCATGCAAATGGCGTGGCCAGCGAGGCAGTCAGATAAGGACAGTGGTGGACAGAGGGGGCGGATAGGAGGAGGGGCGTGTGGGTTGAGCATTGCAAGAAACAACCAACGTATCTAATGGTCAAACACATAACCAATACTTGCCACTTCATATGGTTAAATCCATTGAAAGTGCTGAAAATCAACTTCAAATACAGCAATATAAGTTAAAAGAGATATATAAGTTTTATTATTGCTACAAATAATTTTAAAAGTTATGAACTTATTTATTGCTGCTTATTTAGTTTGTATTTAAATTATAAGAAATTATTTATTTCATTATTTTATGTTTAACCAAAGACATTAAAAAAGTAGCGGCTGTTATTTATTATAGCTTTAAAAAATTGATTGAAATCACTTTACTTTAAATGTGCCATAATGTATTTTGCTATAAATATTAATTGAACTACTTAAAAAATTACTGAATAACTTACAGACTATATTTTTG
This sequence comes from Drosophila recens, assembly GCA_037043495.1. Classification (NCBI taxonomy): domain Eukaryota; kingdom Metazoa; phylum Arthropoda; class Insecta; order Diptera; family Drosophilidae; genus Drosophila; species Drosophila recens. The sequence continues at coordinate 54,994 of JBAMBJ010003781.1, read as the reverse complement.
ACTTAAATAAACAACGTATAATGAACTAGTTATAAATTTTTAAGTATTATTATGTCATATCGTAAAATATAATTACAAAAAGTATCATTGCCTTTTTTTGTAAACCAAAATTTGCATAGAACCACCTCAGTCATAAATTGAACTATTTGAAAATTGATTGAAATTACTTGAAATTTCAATTTACGCCACGCTTCAGCAAAAAAAACTCATATGCCGAGACATTTGGAAGCGAATGACATGTCAATTTTACAGGCCGCCGTGTAAAACAGAGTGAGACGGCAAACATGTCGAGACACGCACGTTCGCTAGTCATGCCACGCCCCCAGCGCGTACGCAACTCTAGACGATTGGGCTATTTCGATAAAGAAATCATTTATGCAAATTTTGTCGACAGTTTTTAAGAAAATAAAAAAAACTCGACTCTGTCTGACAGTTTCCAGTTTGTCAGTTTTGAGTTCCCAGCGTCTAAAAGGCATCAGCTTTTGATTAAAGCACTTCAAAAATATAAAAAAATATCACAAATGTGAAGCATGGCATTTGCATAATCAGTTGAAGTGATCGAAACACAAAGCGGCTGCTGCTGCTGCTGCCGTTGAGTCGAGAACTTGGCTAAGTGGGTTAAAATGCAGGCGTTAACTGGACTAAACGGTAACTGGCCAATACATATGCTAAAACCCAAACTGTTAATGACTCACTAAAAGAGCGCACACTCCGTCTAATAACACGTTGAAGCTCTTTACAACTTCGACTCCGACTTCAACTTTAACTTTGAATTCGAGTTCGTTTTCGACTTTGTTTTCGACTTCGACTTTGGCGTGTGTGTGGCCCGTGCGGCCAAAAGCAAACAGTAACTAATATGCAGTTAACCCACAAAATGCCAGTGCAAAAAGCAACGTGTGCTATTATTAACCATGTTTTTTTTTGCTGGTTTTTAATTCAAACGAAAACAAAGAGGCCAAAAACTATCAAAGTTAACGGCACTGTCCATACAATGAACCAACGTTGGCCAAAAGCCATTCAAAGTGTAATTGATGATGGAAAAAGAGATCGATCATATTATGCGAGCGCATATCAATCATGGCCCCGACAAACTATCCTATCATGGCGAATATGAGGCATTTCAACGGGCCAACGCGGCGTATGCGTAACGTGTCGCAACGGAGGCATCGCTACCTGCTGCCTGCCCCAAAGCCACAAAAGTCAACATAAATATTAGCTATAGTTCAGCTCGGCTCAGTTTCAGTGCTGGACGTTAAATCTTTAACCTGCCACCAGTGCGTATGAGTAATGTTTTGGCTTTACAGCGCGAACGAAACGAAGCAAAAGCTTCAACATTCCATTAAAACGAGTTATTCATATTAATTGGCCTTTTCATAGCTCAATATCAGTATATTTCTTGTGCTCTCTTTTGCAGCTCAATTGTTGCTATTTTCTAGGCACGACAGTGGGATCAAGAGCGGGTGGTACAGTGGGGGTTTTGTTCTACTTTCCAGAGACTCTATTTGATGCCGCTGTGAAGCGTGTCGAAGTCATCGTTGCTATCGAAAATTGCCATAAGATTACGCAGCAAAACAGTTGACGCCCTTGCGTGCCATGACCAATATAAAAAGAGACATAAATGTAAATAGAAAGAGTGAAAGAGGGAGACAGAAACAGAGACAGAGACAATCTTCGGTCACTCTTGAGATTTGCAAATTAGCCCCGGGGGCAAAAGCCGCATCTAGACCCAATTTCATGCTGTCTCCCGGCGTGGCCAACTTTTTATTTGCTTTAAGATTTCTTTATTGCTTCTTTTGATTAATTTTTTGTCTTCTTTTTTTTGGCTCATGATTGTGGTGGCTGAGCTGACGCCAAAGCTTCCGTTGTTAAGCGATTTGATTTAAGACCGCTTTCTGAGCGTTTATTGTGAGCACCGAAAGCCGAAGCATAACAAATTGGAGCGGAGGAGCAGCAAATGGCATGTGTTCTCCAATCTGCAGGCGGAAATAAATAAATTCAGGCATTGAAGTTGGTTTTCAGCTTTCTTTTGACTGAGATTATTTACGGCGCCATCTCATGATCATGATGATGATGATGACGATAAGTATGCCAATCAGTAAAAATAAAGGAATATCCAATTTCATAGATACACAAAGTTCGATGGCTTTCAATCTGCATAAATAAATCTCTTAAATGCATAATTAAAACAAACCCAAACGAATGTAAAAGACTCCGACTTAAATATCATATATTGATGATAGCGTCAAGATTAGGAACTGGAGCAACTGCTCCTCTGATGTCAGGCCAAAACAGTTGGACAATAAATCTCTTCTTTTTTGCTTGTTTTGTTGACCATGTCAGCCAAATACGCTTAGGAAAAACACTTGATTTTCCTCAAATTGAAAACAGAAACTGATTAAGTTTTTTTGTCGCTTGTCTTACGACCTTTATTTCAAATGGAGAGCTCGTGTCTGCAAATGCAATTGCCAGAGAGAGAGAGAGAGAGAGAGAGAGAAAGAGAGAGAGAGAGAGAGAACCAGTTGTTTCCCCTCTGTGGTCTTAGCCGCGTCTGTCATTGTCGGCCTTGTTGTTGCCAAAGCAACAACAAAAAAACGCCGTTAAAGTTATTTTGCATCATTAGTATGATATGTGCGATTGTATTGGTGTTGATTTCAGTGCGCCGGCTGTGAGAATTGCAAATACACGTATGCACATATTTACAGCTGAACTCACATATTTTTCAACATTTAATATCCACCTTGACTTTGATAGGCCATAATGCCATAATGCCGCCACATGCACACGCTGCAATCTCAAGCTTCGAATACTCGAATTCCTCCCCTCTCTATCTCTCTCTCTCTCTGTATCTGTCTCTGATTTCGAGACTGCCTATTGCCGGTGTGTCTCGACACCGGCTACGTTTGCTGTAAATTATCCGCAGTTAGTGACCCGGCGTGGCTGCATTGGCATATTTCAAGCGCTAAATGCATCATTAGGCAATTTGATTTACAGCCGAAGCCCAGCAAAGACACGTGTTCAAATCGCCTAGATGTGACTCTGACTGCACTTGAATAGTTATGGGAAATAGCAGAATGTGCTTATATGCAAATTCGATTCACATTCGATTCATATTCTCACTGATAACTCAAAGTATTTGTAGTTTTCGGACATAAACAATTAATTTAAGAATTTCGACACAGCCTTTAAATCATTAAATAAAATAATATTAATGTGTAGCTAATAGTTTAATTCTTTTATTAGTAAATCAAAAAATTTATCATAACGTCAAAAAAATTAAATTGACAAAAATCTATTTAATATTTAAAGTTAAATACTCAAACATGATTTTAAATTAAAAATTTGCACTGATGACCCAATATTAATTTTTGCAGTATTAAAAAAGTTTTGACTATGACATTTTATAATCAAATAATCAACTAAAAAATTATTTTATTTTAAAGATATGCATTGAAATTGATGATATATAATTTTAAATTAACATCAACGAAGCTTTAAAATGTTTGATTCATTTGAACACTGATAACTCAAAGTATTCGCACGTACAACTTTATTAAACCATTTCGACATTGCCATTAAATAAATATAAAAAATTAAATCAATGTGTTGGCAACATTGTTGCTGGTGCTGCAATTGGTTTTCGCTGCAATTGGTTTCTTTTTGGCCAGCAGCGTTTTATTTTTGGTCAAACGAGATCGCAGCAAGTGGCACGCAATGTGGCGCTGCTGCTGCTGCAGCTGCAACTTTGACTGCAACTTTGACTGCAACTGCAACTGCTGCTGGCCGTTGAGATGGTGGCTACCTGATGCGTATCGAGCGGCATTTTAAATGAAGCGATTAAAATCGAACGCCTGCACAGTTACACATTTCGCCAAGCTTGTAACAAGCTGCCTCCCCTTCCCCCTGCCCTCCCTCTCTCCCGCTAAACACTCTCCCCCGTCTCAACGCGTGCATATATTTTAATTCAATCATTTTTCTCACAGTTGACGCTGCCAAAGCGCATGAATCATGTGAATTGAGTTACATGAGATCATACGAGTACACGTACCGCATTCCGCATTGCGCATGCAAAAGTCAACAGAGAGAAAGAGACAGAGAGAGTGTGAAAGAAGAAAGAAAGACCCTCCGAAGAATTAATACTCTTGGCCGAAAATATCAAATATAAAATCTGTGAGATTGGTGGACATAATCTCAGAAAACAAAACAGTTTAACAGTTAAACAAATTTAATCATAAATTTAAATTCGATTTTTTGAGATGCCTTAAGGAAAGAACAGTTAATCTATGTTGTGTTAAAATTTCAGCCTTCTAGCTCTTACCTTTTAAGTTCCAGAGCGGTAAAGCAGTCAGCCAGGAAAAGATTTATTTTTATTTATTTTATTTATTTATTTGAAAAAGAAACATTGCTGCCTCTAATTAACACATAGATGAAAAATTTGCAATAGATATTAATATTAATAATTACAATAGATATAACAATATTAAAAATAGATATAAAGAAAATAATCTTTCAGTCCTCCTTTAATGCGTTACACTTTTAATAACACAATCATAATACCCCCTGATAGTAAAAAAAAGGGTATAAAAAGGGAATGAGGTAAAGACGTTGCGCATGCGCCATGTGGGCCGTGTGTGGCGATGCTTCATTAGAATAAGTAAACAAATGCCGAGATTCGAAGATTCCAAAGCCGAAAATCGTATTCCAATGGCGGTCAACAAGCGGACAACAAATGCGTGTGGAGGAACACCCACAGCTCGGTAAACATTGACGCGCAGCAATTAGAGGCAAGCAGACGACAAGTGAGCAGACCGAATGGGACTCGGAATGTAGCCGAAAATCATGGACAGATAGATAGATAGGCAGATGGATAGATGGTACATTGTAGCTATTGAATTTGTACATATGTGCTTTTGTTATTTATGCGCTTGTTTGCCTTTTGAGACACTCGTCGATGCTCGATTGCCGATTGTCATTGATTTATGCCACTAATTGTTATTCACCACGCTGTAGGTGGCCAAAAACAAAACAATCGTTTGCCTGGTCCTCTTGGTCCTCCATCCGAACTTCCGAGAAACTAGTTCTAAATCTCATAAATCAGTAGCTGCCGTTGCCCCAAAAATCGTATCGAATCAAAACTAATCAAATATAATAAAATAATAAAAACAGAAAAGAAAACAAGCGTCTAATGATTTGTTTATGCCTTGGTAATGGGCTACCGACTCGAGGCTCATCTTGTAGTTCGTTTCATTTTCAAGTCGCGCTCAGTTTTTGTTTTTATGGCCGCCTACGCAAACTGCTGTCGAATGTTGCCTCAGATTTGTCTCATGTCAGCATAAATTTGGCTTAATTGATTTTAAATTTGAACATTTTTAATAGCCTGCAGCCCAATTTCCGACATGGTCAACAGCATCTAAAGTCAAACAAGAAATATATAATATACAATTTTCGCTTAATGGAGGTGCATACCAAATAAGCCGAGAATCCGAGCCGAGTAACCGAATCTCGAGCTTGGGTCTCCATCATTTTTGATTGAGCATGAATATGCATGCTAAAATATGCTAATTTTAATTAATTTAACGACCCTTAAAGATTTTATATAATTTATTTATTCATGTTTTGTTTTTGGTTAATGCGGATCTATGCTAATTGCTTCATTTAAATGTGGCTCCATTCTTAATCATGTAAAATTTGATAAATGCTTTGCACTCAGCGAAAATTCCAAATCGGTTGACTAATTGGTTGTAACTTTCAGATGGTTTTGGACTATGCGATAAACCTCAGCCGATTCAGACTTCGAAATGTGGTTTAAATCAAAACAAATCTCCTTTTCAGCTGATAAGATAATCGAAAGTGTAAAATGATGAGAACTTTTTCAATTCTTTATAAAGGCACTTAAATTACCGGTAATAATCAGTGTTCCCAACTCTTCGGGTCATGAGAAAGCGAAACTAGCCAGAAAATCATTTAGATTCCGTTTGAATGAATTTTTTTAATCCATTAAGTACCCACAATAAGTCGAATTTACGTAATAGTAAACTTTTGAAACATTTTTCACCGGGCTTAAACAAATAATATTTTGATGAATAAAAATTCTTCAAACAATTTTAAGAGTGACTACAAAAAATTTCAATTATGATTTTATGATTTTTTTTTAAATTGCTACAAGTTTTTATATTAATCCCTTTTTCCTCCTTTTCATACAAAAAATGGCTTTTTAGCAATTTTGAAAACATCATAAATCAAAAAATCATGTATATATTTTAGGCATTTTCAGCTTACACTCGCAATCGATTCATAAATTGTGAAATACGTCGTTAGTGATGTTATAAAACTCGATTCAATTGATTTCATAGTTAAAACCGATGAAATTTAATACTCTTTTGGTTTATTGATGTTTTTTAGCCATTCAAGTGTAAAAAATATTACAACGTATTTAAATGTGGCATCGTTAAACATAAAAGAACATGAAGTCTCCAGATGTTTTTAAAAAGCTAAAATTACGTCAAGTTCGTTTGGAAAATTGCTTTAATTCCCGCTACCCGCAATTTTACAATTTATCCCGCATTTGCCAATTCAACTCACTATATCTAGCGGAAAAATAGCTAAATTGGCACAAAATTATTATTTCTAATAATTATATAGACATTTTCTAAAAATTATTCGAAGATGAACAAAAATGTTATACAGAAATCGGTTGACTTTATAAGGATATATCCCGCTGGGAGCTTCACACAACAACGTATCACAACTTTATCATACTTATTGTATAGACTTGTTTTAAATACAGTTATGCGACGGGAATAATTTAGTTGGCCAGCCAAAGCATGTAAGCATGCTGATTGATGCTCAGTAGTTTATTTATTTACATATATGTTTGCATTTACTTAATTTATATTTATTTATGTTGTATTTAAATGTCGTCGGCACTTCATCGACATTTTGAGCAGCAAATTATCAGGCAAATTGCGCCATAAATAAGCGAGCCACAAATATTTTAAATTATTAACAACAAAAGATCGGACAACAGCACTAAATAAATAAATAATCAAACAACTTGAGATCGCATTTTTGGGCCAGTTAAGGGGGGACCAAAACGGAGGGGGGAGTGAACAGATCGTCGCACGATTAATGGCGCGAATTATTTACAGATTTTAATGTCAAGCCAATATTCGGAATATCACAACGTATCGAGAGAGAAAACAAAAGAGAAACATTGCTGCGCCTTTGTGAATATGTGCACACTGAGAAATAAACACATAGTTGAAATAAATATTCGAAATATTTGTATATTACAAAAAATATGTTTCTATGTTAATGTTAGTATGAATATATTAAAAAATAGAGTGACAAATACTCAAAATTAAATATTTAAAAAAATTATAAAATTTGTAATTATTCTATTAAATAATATTGGAATATTACATCTAAAAGGAATATATTTAAATGCCTATTTAGTTGAAGTGCAGCACAGTCGATCATATTACAATTCAATATTTCATTCCAAGTGTAACTATTAAAATTACACAGCATTTTTTTTTTTTAGGTGTGGGATGTTTGAATTGCAATACAGTTAACACTTGTTGGCGATTGCTTTTATTTAAAACAAATCGCAAATGTTTAAATGCCGCATAGTTTCGGCGAGCTTAAAAAAGAAGCCGACGCGTCGGTGTCGATATCGATGTCGATGTCGTTGTCGAGTTAATGTCGATTTCGGAGTCGGTGTCGATGTTTGGTGTCGAATTGAGATTTGAGAAACTCGGGAGTCGCAACGGTGGCTATCAGTGGCACTCACTGTTGTTGCCTTTTTTCGAGGTGTGTCCCAGGCCCGATTCGGGCAGACATTATGAAAATAAACAAGAGCAAACCCATGTGTAGCATTGAATGCGTTCAAATATTGAATGTGGAGCAGTTTGATTTGAAAAGCCCAGTAAAGAAAACAACAATGAAATAACAAGCGCGGCCCAAAAAACCAACAATAAATTTATATTTCATTTTTTTATTTTTTGTGAACTGTTGGCTACTTAAACAAACAGCGAGCTGGCATAATGAAAAATATAGCGGCATCGGGTTAAATAAACTTCTTTTTTTGAGATATTTTAATCATAATAATAGATAGACAACAGGCAGCAAAGCTGACAAAAGCCTTTGTTCAAATGTCAGAGTTAATAAAAGCGCAAAAATTTATTTTAAACGTTTTTTAATGACATCGCTGAGTGTGCGAGTGTGTGTGTGTGTTTGTGTGTGACTTAAGCAATTTGAATGAGACACGCATTTCATGTAGCCCTCGTCAATGACGATCAACTGCGGCTTAGTTACAATAAATGCCCCCTTTTCGCCTTTGTTTCGACAGTTCTTTGAGTCGTTTCGGGTGCCTTAAATTGGACGGCGTGAAGTCGATGCCGAAACTGAAACTAAAACTGAATCTGAGTCTGAGTCTGTGTCTGAAACTCGAAACCCAAATCCTAAAACCGACACCTACAACATGGCATCACGTACAAATTTTGTATGCACGATTTTGCACTATTTTGATATTTATCCAACACCTGCGCACAAAATGAAGATGAAATCGGAGCTAGAGTTGGAGCTGCAGATGAAGACGGAGATGGCGATGGAGATGAAGTTGAAGCTGGAGATGCATAGCATCACTGCGGACGGCAGTCCGCGCTAGTGACGAAAGCAGCACGAAGTGTGCGAAAGCGACTAGCATATATACACAGGAAGAATGGAAAATTTGCTATGACTGCCCGATCAGGTCGAGCTATATACCGATCGAAAGGTATCAATTAATCTTACAAATGTGCATACTAAGATTTTTGAAAACTCACCTGGTTCGTGAGATAAACAGGTGTATGTGGGAGGGGCAAAATTTAAATCATTGGAGCTAATGGGGCCGTTAGAGCCTTTTTGATTTTTTGTTTAATTTTTAACTATTCTAATCAAAAATACGCGTCGAATGACACCTTGATCATCAAAATCCGATCACTGGTTCAGAAGATAATTAATTTTGAAACTTTTGGTGCCCTTCTCAAAACGAGATGAAAAGTCAGTCTGTTTGTTTGTTTGTTTGTCTGTTTGTCTGTTTGTTTGTTTGTTAGGATCAAATCGTTGATTTACCTTAAAAGTTTGAATGAGGACTTGTTCCCGCTCAAAAATCTAGAAACGTTTGTTCTACGACTTTTTCGAAAAAAAGCTAGTTTAGCGGGAAATCGCTAAAAACCGCTAAAATTAAAACCCTTATAGCAGTCAAACGATAAAAGCTACAGATGCGATCTATATATCGTTGAAAAGGTATTTTGAAGGGCTGATATGCATACCTTTTAACTTTTTTTCTAAAGTACATAGGTAAATTGCTACAGGTGACATAAGGTATTTTCCCCCACATTTTGGCGGTTTTTGAGAAAACGCCGCTAACGATTTTTTTAAATTTCAATATGTTTTAGTTTGTAAAATTTCGCGTTGTTTGATATATGACACAAAAAATTTTACCGATAGGTTTGGAAGATATAACCTATTAACTGAATATATATGTCTTACCTTGAATTGGAAAAGGGCAGCAGCAACAAAGAGTCATAGCAGCCAGTTTGTTTGTTTGGATCAAATCGTTGATTTAGCTTAAATGTTTAAATGAGGACTTGTTCCTGTTCAAAAATCTGGAAACGTTTGCTCTACGACTTTTGCGAAAAATCGCTAGTTTAGCGGGAAATCGCTAGTTTAGCGGGAAATCGCTAAAAACCGCTAAAATTGAAACCCCCATAGCATCCAAACGATAGAACCTACAGATGCGATCTATATATCGTTGAAAAAGTATTTCGAAGGGCTCTTTGACACTGCTTGCAGCGTTATGCGGAAATTACCTGTTAGCTGAATATATACATTTTACTTAGAATGGGAATAGGACAGCAGCAGCAAAGTGTCATAGCACCCAGAGTTAAAGAGTGCTGATAGCTTTTGCGCTGGGCATGTTTGTTTGTAAAGGGGACCAGTGTTGCCAGACAATTTGTTATAGCTTGTACAAACAATAATCAAAGTTGACAAAGCTATACTGTCACAAAATATTGTAATTTCAAAATTTCTGATGTCTTATTCAAAAATTTCTGATATCCCATAAAAAAACCTCTTTACGAGGTAAAAGTCTAGTGACGAAAACATTTTCATGCCCCAAAATTTCTGATATCCAATTTTGTGACGAATAAAATTAAGTTTTACACATAAATTATTTTAAACAAAATTTTTGCATTCGGCACTGCGCAAAACAGTAAGTTTTATTTGGTCTGAAGATTTGAGACATTTTAGCGCAATGTGCCGAGTGCAAAAATTTTGTTTAAAATAATTTATGTGTAAAACTTAATTTTATTCGTCACAAAATTGGATATCAGAAATTTTGGGGCATGAAAATGTTTTCGTCACTAGACTTTTACCTCGTAAAGAGGTTTTTTTATGGGATTGAATGATCACGCTGAACATGAAAAGCATGAAAGACAACGACAATGTTTATTTGTAACTCTTCTAGTAGAGCTCAAACCATATTCAAATCTCCTGCCAGAATTGACAACGCCAGACCAGGCCAGCTGTGGGCCTGAGAAACAACTGAAAGACAGACAGGCAGACAGACAGACAGACAGGCAGACAGACAGACAGACAGGCAGACTGGAATGGCATCTTCAATGCCTCCATCAACTCCATTAGAGTCGCAACAGAAACAGTTGCACAGATATTTACGTCTTGCAGTCAACATAAAATACAGTTTAGACAATTGCCAAAATAAATATGATGTAATTAATGGGCAAACGGTTACATTGCGACTTTGACTTAGGACTCTAGTCGCTTCCTAATGACACTTTTGCTACGGCTTAATATGATCTTATATTTTTGCAGTCAAACTTCGCTCACTCCCTCTTTTTATTTTCTTATAAATAATTAATAAATAAAACTTACTTTAAATAAAATTACAAAAATTTTAAAATTAAATCCGATTAGGAAAATATATACTTCGAGTATCTGAGATTCATTCAAATAAAACTTTTTTCACGTGTAACTTGATAGCATCTTTTTAAGTAGTTGGAAAATGTAACTTGAAATCAACTGCTACTTTATTTCTCTCTCTATAAAGTGCAGGCAAATGCCGGTAATACTTATTTTATGTGTGTGCATAAGTCATATTATTGTAGTATTGCCTCAGCCCCAAACAAATCCACATTCTTTGGTTAAAGTGTATCTATATAAATGAAGTTTAGAAAACGGTATTTCATGGCTCAATGGCAACACTAAAGCAGCTGAAGAACTAATAAAAATCGACGCCACGGACAGGTTGGAAAGCACCACCGAACCACCGAGCAACAACCACAACTCGTACGAATAAAGCAAACTGTGGCTCATAAGCATTATGATTGCCTTCAATAAATTGCAAATAATTTCGACCTCATTTCGCTAGGCGGCGTCGTCGTCGTCGTCGTCGTCGTCATTGTTGGTCTGGCGCACGGTCACGGACGCTGTTCAAATGGCCAATAGCAAATGTCCCCCCCCCCTGCCACCCACCTCTCTCACACACACACACACACACACACCCCCCGCTGGCGTATAATAACCGCTGCGTGAATTAATTTTTGAGAAATGGACAACAAGTCAGCGTCAATTTGGTAGCCTTGATTTGATTTGATTTTGATTTTGGCCACGCACTTGGCTGAGTTTTCGCACAGCGCAATAAATATTTGTTTGAATGTTCGACGGCTTTTTAATTAAAATACAATCAAATGTCAAGTTTACTTGGCCGTAGCGCCAGCTGCAAGTTGCACGTTGTACGTTGCAAGCTGTTAGCTGTTAGCTGTGAGTTGCATGCAACAAGCTGCGTCCAAAGCAAACACTTGTCATCTTGACAGGCCAAACAAAGCGTGACTGACGTGCGGCTAAAAGACAGACAGACAGACGGACAGACACGCAGTAGGCCTAACGAGGGTCATTCAATGAGTTCGAGTTGGAGCTGCATTTGCATAGACCCCCACACACAGAGAAGCAGAGACTGAGAAACAGAGACAGTGTCTCTAGTGGATAATGTGGGCACAATGTTTAGACTTGGACGCGAAAAGTGCAAACTGAAACTCGAGCTTGAATATGTTTAAGTAAATTCGCGCGTGCGTGGTGGCTAACAATTGAGAAACACTGTACACTGTACACTGTACACTGAGTACTGCAAGCCTTTTGTCAAAGTTTTTGGCTTTGTTTTGGCTAGTGTTTTGTTTTGTTTGCGTTTGTGTTTGTCTGTCTGTCTCTTATGTGTGTCTGTTGATAGTTTTGCGGCGATAAGCGCGACATGTCAGCGTCACAGTGCCACAACGAGGCACAGCGACAGTGGCAGTGGCAACAACAACAACGACAACGACAACGGCAACAACGACAACGGCCAGCTTTAGATTCGAGCACAATATATTTTGTCAGCTCAAATGGTGTACATAATAGCCCAGAGATAAGATTGTAATGGGCCGGTTAAGCGGCTCATAAATCATTGGCATGGAAATTGCTTTTCTATGATAGACAACTTGACTTGTTAGCGTTTTATTTCTATTTTTTTCATTTTTGTTAGTGGCCAACTTCCGCAAGGCGAAACCTGCAAACTAAGCTATTTTAAGCAGTACTTTTCACTTTCCGCTAAACACTCGACATCCGCCCAACGAGCAACACAACGGTAACAACAGCAACAACACCAACAACACCAACAACAACAGCAACGACAACAACAACAACGACAGCCACAACAACGAGAGCATGGGGAGAAAAGTTCATTTTCAAAGTAAATAAACGAAAATAAACTCATTTTCATATTGAGTGTAATGAACGTGCAGCTTTTTGTGGTATGCGCTTCCTGCGCTGATTTCTATGTGCCCCCAAGTACTTAGAAATATGCTGAGAAAATAACAAACTAATGCCGTGGAATTTAGAAATAATTCAAAAAATAACCAAATTGCGATTCAACTGAGAACTTTTTATAAGAGCAAAGAATTGAATAATCCAGCAGCAAGCTAGCAAAAAAGACATGAAAATTAAATTCCATAGAATATCCTTGAGATTAAGCTTTAAGTTAAAGAGTTTGTAGAATTTGAAGTAAAGTTTTATTTGGCGAGCTGACTGAATCTTATAGCTCAAGATTTCAAATTTTCAATTTTCAAATGCGAAATTAATAAAATTTGAATGATTAAATTTACAAGCTGAATCACGAGCAAAATGAGATTTCGCTTGGAAATTGGATGCGTTTTGGCAAAGTTAAGAAATTTTTCAGCTAATCTGGCTTTCGACTAAGCATGTTTACAAGTCAAAAGTTATTAATTATTTTTACAAATTAATTTTATTGTTGTTGTCACATACTTTACCAAAAAATACCAAAACTGGAAAAAAAAACAAAGACAGATTTCTATCTTCAAAATAATATAATTAAATTTTGGAAGTTGGCTAACTGTATATAAAAATTGGCATCTCAATAAATTTTGGCATTTACAGGGTGGAACTAAGTCGAGTACACTTAAAATAAGAATAAATTTGTGTAGTTGTTTATTGATACATTTTTGTTTCGGCATTTTTATTTGTGGCGGCATGTCGTGCGGCAGCTGAGGTACGAGTATACAAATTTCTTACACTGTAATATGATTGATTGCCCCGTTGACCTGGAAACGTAGCACACAGCGGCCGAACTAATAGTTACACTTAACAATGAGCCAGAGTCAGAGTCAGAGCCAGAAGATTGGAGAGCAGCAAAATAGCTGAGCAGTTGAATTAAATGGGTCAAGCGGGGCGGCAGACCAGCCCAAAAAAATGAAAAACGAAAATGAGAAAAAAGAGCAGTTGAGTGGGCGCTGCATGCCACAGAAATGGACTTGCACTGGGGCAAGTGTTTTCCAGGTAGCAGCCGATGGAGTCTTGTTCAAGTTTCTGGCAGGGCCTTGTCCATGACGTGGCGCTATTTGGCATTTCGGCAGTTCAACAGTTGACGAAAGCGGCAAGTTTATGAGCTGAACTCCATTGTTATTCTTATTATTATTTTTATTACTAGACTCATTTCTATATTCAATTTCAATTTCACTTTTTTACATATGTACCTACATATACATAGGTATATGTATGTGTAAGCTAGAAAACAAAACAAAAGACTTGGTCAACAACAACAACAACAAGAAAGTCGAGTAGCTGATCCAATGGGGCGCATAGGGTAATTAAAAAACCGTTAATATTGGAAACGCTCGTCGCAAGGTGTCAAATCAAACATAAAAGATACATTATTAAGAATTCATAAAAAAAAATGCTCAAAATTGAAAAACCCATCTCTGGCAGCGAAATGTGAGAAAACGCTGCGATTGCCGTTTAAATGTGCTGCTGTAAAACATCTGCAGATGCAAATGAGACTGGCAAATGGGTGTCGAGTCAAAATACACAGAAAAAAAATACTACTTAAGAACCGTATTTCACTAAAAAATTTATAAAAAAAATAATTTTATTATTTTTAAATTCTTCTTCGTATTATTACTAAAATGATTTATAGAATTATGAAAAATGTAAAATATCTAGCAATAATGTGAAAAATATTTTTAAAATCAGAAAGTAATTTCATAAATGTTATCAGGATAGAATTGAAAGTTAATTGTGGAACAGATATTATTAAAAATTCCTACTATTTAGAATGGTGATTTTTCTTCGTATTTTTACTAAAAAAATTTCTAAAATTAGGAAAAATTGTAAAAAATCTAGCAATAATGTGAAAAATATTTGTAAAATCAGAAAGTAATTTCATATTTTCATAAATGTTATCAGGATTGAATTGTAAATTAACTGTGGAACAGATAATAATAACTCAGTTTTCATATAGGCATATAAAATTAAAATATTTACATCAAGTAAACAATTCTTATATGAAGTTTAACGATAAAAATTTTCAGTAAGAACAAAATAAAAAGCCATTTTTGAATTAAGTACTTGATATTCGGTTTACGAAAGTCCAAGTCAACGAAGAAATTGGCTTGATTAAAGGTTTGTTTTTTGCTGTGTAGATGATCAGCAGCGATAGCCACAGATATGACAAACTAATAAGCAGGGTAATGGCAATGCAACAACAACAACAACAACACAATGGGACCCCCTTAAATGTAGCGTTAAGTGTTCAAAAGCCCAGCAAACGGCATTAAGCCATAAAAAACAAGATATGGCTAAAACGAAACGAAACGAAAACCGAAAATCGAAACGGAAGATTGAGCTCAAAATGCATATTGATTGACGTTGAAATGTTTTAAATGGAGCAAAACTCTAAGAGGCCAAGCCAGGTGCAAGTTGTTATCGTTGTTGTTGTTGTTGTTCTAGATGTTGTAGCTAATAAGTGGAAGTGAAATGAATTAGTAAACGCTTATGGGGGTCGCACTCAAAGAACTGTTCAGCCAATGTCTCAAAGGCTTTTAAGAAACTCAACAGATCAATGGGCCATTGAAACAACTCGTCACAACTTTTGGGCCAGACATCGCATCGAAATCGTAAATTCGAAATCATTGACTAAAAGCTTTTGATAAATTATATGAAAGAGAGAAAGACTGCCAGAAAGAGACACCAACTGCGACTACATCAATGAACGTTAAATTGTATACGAAGAAAAATATAAAAAACTATCAATGGGGCAGCATAATTGTGTGAGAAAATATTGGGCTTATTGGAAAGTTTTGGAGAGCAGGGCGTGTCCATTATGGGGCAGCCTTTCGAAATTCTAGAGGTCAAAAGGTATTTCTTTTTTTCTTGTACCTTTTGGCAAATATCGAAATTTGCAAAGAAACCATAAATTGTTTAGTTTATGAGGCGCAACGCAACAAATGTTGACAGTTTTATAAATCTATATATGCGCGTGAACTCCCCAAACTATGCAAATCCCCCCACAAAAATGTGTTACAAAGGCGTTCCCTGAAAATAAACCATACTTGAAATTTAACAATAATAACAAAACCCACTACAAATCAAAGAGCAAAAGATCGAAAATGCGGCGCACAATGAGAAATGCTACAGCCGAAAATGATTTTGGACCAAACAAAAGACTTAGGCAACGAACAAACATAAAAATAATTGACAAATATATTATACATATATAAATCAGAATAGCTAATAGAGCGCGAAGAGCGCACAGCTAGCTCTTAACAAAAGCAACAACCACAACAACAACAACAACAACCAAAGATCAAAACGTTTTCATTGATTTTTTGCTGGCAGCGACGCTGACGTCGCCGTCGACGTCGACAGCCACCAAAATATAAAAGCGAGGCAGCTTTTATTATCATTTACCGCTTGTCCAGTGTACAACAACAAGTCCCAAAAAAAATAAAAACAACACATAGAAACTTTAATATCTCGCTCTTTCAGTGTTGCCGTCATGCTCTCAGCTTAGAGACTGCGCAGCGAGCAGAGCAGCGATCGCTGCTGCGGGCCAGCAACTTCTTGGACTTGCTGGCCCGGGTCCGAGCCCGGCGAGATTTAGTTCAGTTTCAAGTGTTTGTGCGTTGCGTGCGCCACGAAGCGGAGAGCGGAGACTTTTTAATAGCGTTTCTCGTTGTCGTCGTTGTCGTTGTGTTCCGACTTCCGTATACTCGCCGTTTTCAGTTGCCGTCGGTTGCCGACCGCCAAAAATTACAATCACGATCGTCGTCGTCGTCGTCTTCGTGGGCGTCTCGGCGACTCCTGTCGCCAACTTGCCGCGCAAAAACAAATCCAACGCAACGGAAATCGTAACTGCCAAACGGAAGTTGAAACAGCGATAGCAACCGTCCGATTATTGCAGTATTTTTAATTAACGAGGCGAAAATTAAATAAATTTTCCAGAATTTTTAATGAGCTTAAAAGCTGCCGCCCAAAAGGGAAATGAAAAGTGCAAGAATTATGTATTGTATTGTATGATAAGTTGATAATACTTCTGCTTATGATTTGTGTGTGAGTGAGCCCAACAATTGAGAGCCATAAATAATGGCCATAATGGGCTGAGTTTGCGTTGAGCCGAGAGCCATGTGAGAAACTAATGCAAAAGTGTGAAACACCAGACAACAGAATTGTCTACGTTATCAATTTCAACATCTATATTTATATATCTAAACATATATACACTAAGAGAGAAAGAGAAAAAATAAAACACAGCCGCGATCACCTTTATATGGATTTATTAAGCTATTCAAATTGGATACAATTTCCTACAACTTTAAACTGGTGAGTGCAAGTTCGTTGCCCAAGTCTTTTGTTTGACGTAAGCCAAAAAAAAACACATTATACACATATGACGTTTTTCTTATTTGTTGCTGATCATGCCAAAAAAAAAATATAAATAAATAACTGCTTTAAATTTTCTATAGATTGATATAAAAAATACTTTTTTTTTATATAAATAAAAAGAAAAGAAAAACAAAAAGCAATTTTTACACAAAGAAACATCGTCTTATCGTTTGGGAATAAATTTGGATTTTATCTTTATCGTTTTGTATGCAGAAATAAAAACACAACCAACTGATTGAAAATCTATGGATAGATCGTGTATCTCTTGAGATATGGAACTATGTTTTGCTTGTTTCATTAATTTTAAATGCTCTTCTATTGTTTCAGTTATGTGTTTACTCTCGAATGCTTATGATTCCTCTATTGTCAACCGAAACTTGTTAGAAATATTAAAAAGATCTCTGAAAGCAAATGCAAAGAGCATAGAAATCAGAGAAGAGAAATCATGATTCAGTCGATAGAGAGAACTGCGAGTATTTTGCGAATAGCTAAAATACTATATGATAATGACATATATAGTATGTGTGTGTACATATAGCTTTGGCTAAATTAGTCACTCGCCATGATCACGGGCCTAGCTCACAATAATTATACACTAATTTAGCGTATAATTAGCTAATTAGAACTGCGCAGCAAAAGCTGAAACTGAAAAATCTTCCGGCTACACCTTCTGTGCAAAAATATTTGCGAAAATAGAAAAGAGCTCGGGCATGACTAAACCATCGGTCAGTTTTGGCAAGCGGCACAAAAAATCAATTAATCAAATTTGTTCGCTTTATGTTTTTGGGTTTCTGTAAATATTAATGGCTTCATAATTGAAAATTTCGGTGTCAAATACACAGGAGTTCACTAATTTAGCATTGTATTGCTAAGTCTAACAACTTTGTATGGTATACCATTGATGGTATTTAAAGATCAACAAATATAATTACATAGTTTATTTATTTATGTGATGAATAACGTAGAATCAAGTATTGATAGGGGTAAATGCCAATCTGGGTATCAACTTTATTTATATGACAAGTAAATCAAGTTGTAAAGATTTAATACAACATCGGCAGCTGCTTAATGCGACTATAATAAATTAGTAATCAATGAATACTAAGCAGATTCAATTATTTAAATTAAATTAATAACGAATAGCTCAGCAAAAAATAAAAACCATCTGGCAAAAGGAATTTTATTAGCAACATCAGAAAATAAGACAGAACATTTCAATTTAATTCATCAAATTTATCAAAATATTAAAAAATAAAGATTTACATACAAAAATAATAACTTTTATCAAATTGTCTTTATTCAAAGAAAGCTTTCTCGCCGATTTCTATTTGACCTTACGGTGATTTTCTGAGGCTAATCTCATTAATTTAAAATTGTCATCTTAATTGTCTGTTAGACCCACAAAATAGAAGAATTTTTGGCAAATTAAAGCAAGTCCATTGACAATCAAAAGCTGTTAATCTTATGAAATCAAACTGATTAATTTGCCAATTATGGATTTTTCTAATTTTTAATATCAATAATTAATGCGTGATGCCCGATGCTTTATGAATGTCCCGTGCTTTTCTATCTAACAAATACGCGATTAATAAGTATAGGTCTTAATGCGCCAAAGGCGGCAAATATGCAAATTTTTAAACACATATGTGTGTTGTATATTTGTTCGGTTTCGTTCATAATTTTCTATGAAAAATGTTGCTGCTGCTGCTGTTGATGTTGTTGTTGTTTTCTCACATAAATTTGCCGCAGGCGCAAAATTTCACTAAAATGAAACCGGAAGCACGCTCGTCAAGTGGAATGGACTAAAAGTGTAAGCTACGAGTAACAGAGAAGCCGGAGAATATGTTTAGAGCTGATCTGAACAACGTGTAGAAGCAGCAACAATAGCAATAGAGATTTTAATATTTATATACTTACAACGCACGGAACACAAAACACATTTTGCACTCGGCTTTTCTCACTTTCGCATGTTTATAGCTCCCCAGTCTGTGTGTTGTGTGTGTTGCTTTTATTTCCACGCTCCTCGTGTCAGACACTTTGTCAAAATAGCATTTGTTACGCTGCCAGTGCCAGACACCAACGCACTGGACAACAGCAACAACAACCCAAACAACAACAACCCGAGCAACAACAACTTGGAGCAAAGTAATAACGAGCGTTATCCAAGCATCATCATTATCAACTTTTAACCATCGGTTTATGTTGTGTGCCACCGAAATGATTTAATTTTGACAGACCTTTTTTTTACTTTTTGTTCAAGTTTCTTTCTCGACTTTTATGTGTGGGAGTTTTTGGATTTTAATTTAAATTTTTTATTTGTCTATTTTGGTCATAATTTTTGTCGTCTTGCACGCATTGTTGCTGCTCCATTGCTCTCGTTGTACTTGTTGTTGTTGTTGTTGTACTTGCTGTTGTTACTTTAATTTTATTTGATATGCATTACCAGCTTGACTTTCGTCTTTGTTTATTTCTTCTACAACTTCTCCTTTTTGGCATTAAGTGCTTGTAAATTGGGTCAGTGGGAAGTTACACTTCAGTCGTCGTCGTCGTCGTCGTCGTTGTCGACGACGTTGTGGAGTAGCTGTTGATTTTGTTGTTGCTGCTGCTACACTACAACGACAACAACAACAAAAACAACAGCGACGTCATGTGTCATAAATTGTTACTCCGTCTCTTGCTCTGTCTCTGTCTCTGACTCTGAGAACTTTTGCCAGCGTTGCTTTTGCCGCTTTATGATTTTCGTTTCATTTATTTATTTACTTTATTTTCTATTGTTAATAACTTAAGTGCAATGTTTGCTGTACGTTAAATTTCATGCAATGTCGCCCATTGAGCATCTTGTTCTCTTTGCATGCCATAGGAAGATGTTGATTGACAAGCTCGTTGCCTAAGTCTTTTGTTTTTTTTGAGGAACTTGAATAAATAGATTTACACCAAGAATTGCAAGTAAAAGTTATGTGCTTAAAAATAAATAAAATCATTATAAATTATCTGGTGGACTGTTGAAATCTTAGATTATATATCTCAGAATATATCATTAAATTTTATTTTTAATTTATGAATATTTAAAAAATAAAATATAAATTTCAATAAAAATAATAAATTTCAAAACTAATAAATCAAGTGCAATGTTTGCTGTACGTTAAATTTCAGTCAATGTCGCCCATGGAGCATATTGTTCTCTTTGCATGCCATAGGAAGGTGTTGATTGACAAGTTCGTTGCCTAAGTCTTTTGTTTTTCTTTATGAAATTGAATAAATAACTTTACACCAAGAATTGCAAGTAAGAGTAATGTGTTTAAAAATAAATAAAATCATTATAAATTATCTGGTTGACTGTTGAAATCTTAGATTATATATCTCAGAATATATCATTGAATTTTATTTGTAATTTATGAATAATTATAAATTATAAATTTTATTTTAATCGAGTTCGCAATTTTAGAAAAAAAAAAAATCAATTGAACAGTATTTGAAAAAATAAAATATAAATTTCAATCGCTATAATTTGTTGAATTTTGAATAAAATGTTATTCATATAATACAATTTCAAATTTAATAACTCATTTAATAATATGAAGTCTTAAATTCTATTCACATTAAATATGTATTTT
Source organism: Drosophila recens (assembly GCA_037043495.1). Classification (NCBI taxonomy): domain Eukaryota; kingdom Metazoa; phylum Arthropoda; class Insecta; order Diptera; family Drosophilidae; genus Drosophila; species Drosophila recens. Next base: position 34,112 of record JBAMBJ010003781.1, on the reverse strand, counting down.
GAAAGATTTATATTGTTTATGTTGGTAGATACAACTCATTCTCAATCCTTGGCACTTGGCCTGCCAACACATATTTATATGCCGCATATAATACTATTTTCACATTTTGCAATACTTATTGCACCGACAGGCAGCTCTGCAACGTCAGTTACATCCACAACAGCAACCACAACAAAAACCACATCCACATTCATATCCACATCGACATCGACATCCACATCTTCACAATCATCGCTCGTCCGTTAGAGGCAGTCAGGAAGCAATGTGCAATGTGAAGTGACTTTGGCTGTCTGCTGTCTAGACATTCTTCGATTTTTCCTGCCAGCTGCAACAACATCAGCATCAACACAGCACAGCACAACACCACAAAAAACAACGATGAGTAGAACAAGTGCAACGGAGGCAGCTTCAAACTGAAGAATATGTACAGATACTCGTACTTACGAGCCGAGTACATCCATGATTGCAATGCATTTCAGTGCTTTGCTTGATTTTTATTGACACAAGTCGTTAACGGACTGCCTGACTGTCTGACTGTTGACTGTCGACTGCACGGCCTGGCACACATTTTGCATATTTTACGAGCTCGTGTTGTTGCCGTTGCCGTTGTCGTTGTCGTCGTTTGTTGATGGGCCTAAACTGTAGCCGTTTTGCCGAAGTCATAGCCATGTCTCTCTGGGCCACGGCTTGTGCAATGAGCTTTACTCGAAAATCTTTTGCATAATTACTGTGGAACGTTTTGATTTGAATTCTATGAACGAGTACGAGTTCGAGTACTCAAACTCATACTCATACTCATACCACTGCCAGCTACTGGCGATGCCTCAAAGATTGTTTTATGTGCGCGTTAAGTTGCCAGTTTTCGTCAATACACTTTATACCTGACCCAGGGGACAGGTGACCCACTTGCTTTATACTATATAACATAGCACAGCAACCAATGCGCACATAAATCAAGAACCGACATTAATGTATAGCATATGTTTGAGTATGTATTTGTGTTTGATTGTCCGTCTGTCCATCTATCTGTTTGTTTGTGTGTGTATATAATAGATAAATAAATCATGAAGACCCCCTGCCAAATGAGTTTTCACATAAGTACACGGCGATTTCGCTTGTTAACATTAATAATAACTTGTAATTTGCAGTTGTTTCAAAGCCCCCGTTGTTGAAAATCACTGAGAGGGCGCCCAGAAGAGAAGTGATGATGATGATAATGAACAAGAAGAAGAAGAAAAAACTAATTACAACATTTTTCACATATGTAAACATTCATTCATAATATTAAACCACACACAAGCCAGCATAATGTAAACGCCAAGAAACTAAGAAACCCATAAAAAAAAAAACCAAAACAAAAAAAGAAAAAAAAATAATTCAAAGACTCACTTTGAAGATCTTCCGCTTGGTTTCTCTCGCTCTCAGTGTGTTGTTAATTTTTGTTCATTAAGTCTGAAAATGGCCAAGTTTAATGTTTGACTGAGGCACAAAATTAATTAAACATTTATCAAAATCAAAGCCGCATCGCAAAGGCAATAAACGAGCATCTCCCCAAAAACCTAAAAACCGAAAAACAAAAAACAAAAACCAAATCAAAATAATAAATGAGATGCGACCCCGGACTGTTGACATTTCAACAGCGCATTGAAATGTACTTGTACTTAGTTATTATGATCATTGTATTCAGTTTGTACTAACTGCGCTTTATTCCTTTTGTCATTGCCTTGTTTTTATTGCCTTATTAACTTGGCTAGTTAAAGTGTGTGTGCAGCGCATTGAAATTGAAACTGAAGTTGAAATTGAAATTGAAATTGAGACGAATCCCGCATGAAGTTCGACCAAAATAAAAAGCAACCAATTCACATGCCAACTATTCAGATCTCGGTCATCCAAAGAGTTGACTGGTTGGGGTCTTCATCTGGCAATGGAAGTGGACATCGACATCAGTTAAATGAAAAATGCTCAAAACAAGAAAATACAAAATACAAAAAAAATAAAGAAGAAACACTCTGTATCGTTCTTCTTTATGTGGGGGCCTTCGTTTTTGCCTGGAGTCCGAATCGGAGTCTGAATTGGAGTCGAACCTTTGGACATTGTCGGCCATATCGTTAACTTGGCCCAGCACTTGAACTGTACTTGAGTGTTGTAAATATTTTTTAAAGCTGCCTTATTGTGTCAGGCGCTAAAGTTGAAACGAATATCAAATGCCCTCTACACTGACAAAAAAAGAAAAAAAATAAATGGAAAAAAATAAATGTATAATTATGGAGATGCCATATTTCAATTGACTAAAAAAAACTTTTTATTATTTAAAATTACACTTGAATTGAATATAAAATATATTTAAACTTAACAATTTATTTACCTATTTATTACCAATTTTTTCTCTGTGTGTATCAAAGTTATGGCCACATTTGAATGATAAGCAAGGCTTATTCGATGAGGCTTATTCGCTGATGCGACGGCAGCTTTGAAGATTTCACTTGATGCTCAAGAGCACGTCAGGGTGGTCTCTGCACCTCATTTAATCACTTGAGTAGCATTCCATTTAAGTACTACATTGATATGGATTTCAATAATCATAATTATTACAGATATCAGATCCATTGTGTTGCATCTTCTGCCAGTAAATGAAAATTTCTTTCTTTTGCAGAGCATAATCTTATGTTGTTCCTTCAGTTTTATTTTATTTATTTATTTTTATTTATTGCTGTAACTCTTATTTTGGGGTCTTTATTTTTTATTTTTGCTTGCTCTTGGTTTTTTGGCAATTTGGGTTACATTGGCTGCTGTCTGAAAAATTATCTGGCACTTATATTCACGCTTAATTGGCATTTTTTATGAAACTCGAGCGTGCTGAAAACAACAAACATAGCAACAATACTGAGAGACATTCGTGTGCTTCTGTGCTCCTTGTTTGTCTGACAGTTTGACCGCCAGTCTGTCTGTCTGGATGTCTGTCTGGTGTCTGGTTATCCCGGCAATGACACTCGCACTCAAAATCAGAGGAAGAAAAATCAATTTAATGAGCAAAACATGCAATAAATTACAGAGAAATTCCCTTTTGTTGTGCCCCCTTTTTTTACAATTTGTAATGGAAAATTGGGTCAAAACTTAATATATATTATTGTGTTTAGTTCGAGTCGAAAAGGAAATGTGTAGCGTAAATAAAACTAATTTTATTAAAATATTTATACGTCTTTAATGACGTCCACAGAGAAGAGAACAAAAAATAAAATATAGTAGAAAAGTTAATTTTAAATGTTGCTAAATTGTCAAACCGGTTTTTTTATTTGTGATTTGACCTTTTGTTTATTATGGTTTCTACCCTTTGGTGTGTTGTTCTTAATCTTTTTAATTATTTATTTTAAGTTTGTGATGGTTTTTTTGACTGCCTGCATAATCTGAAATGTTTCTCTATTTTGTTTCAGTGAGAATCCTGTGCAATATGTCAGAGTCAGCACCTTAAGCTGGATTAGCAACAACAACAACAACAGAGCACAAAAAATGTAAGTTCATCTTAAGTGACATCAATTAGACATATACAGATAGTCAACGATATATTTTCCAATCCAAATCCGACTTCGATTCCGGCTTACAGTTCACGCTATCAAAATGATAGATGAGCCTGCTCTTTAAACTGGTTGACCAGCGTGTGGGGGTGTCTCGGCTATTTTTGATATTTGCATTTAGCCGCCTAGATAAACATTTTCGAATCGATTTTAAATGCAAATCGAATTTGCTCACGCTACAAGCTCGTATATTTTAATTAGTCTAATGCGTATGGCTTTAAAATCTTTTCGTTTTTATTGACTTCTATTTTGATGACGTGGTGCATCGCTGTGCCAAAAAAAACATAAATAAAAATAAAATAGAGAAACTAGTTTCCAGCTCTTGACAAAATGCGACTGATATTAATGGACGAGTCTTTAAATTTTGTACTCGGTAGAATCAAAACTGTGCATCATTTGGAAATGATACGGCTTAAGCCGCTTAAATGATAAATGGCTTTTGAATATGACTCGGCTTACGCAGTGCGTACATCAGTTAAGAGTCAACACTTCAAGTCGCGTTGCTTCCGTCATGACAAAGCCTCAATGAACCAAGTTTGACAATGTCGATGAATGAATACGAAACTATGGAATTAACGTAGCTACACAACTAATCGCTGAGCACACAACAACACACAAGCAAAACAAGAAGCTCGACAAACACCTGTTAGTGCTTGAACCGCAGTGAACCAATGGATTGAGTGTTCAATAAATTTCCTCGTCGTGGTACATAAAAATTTGTCACATAAATAACAATTTGCATTTGTCTGTCGGCTGTTGAACAACGCGCAGACTTGTCTGTCGCACATTTCGCAATGGTTTTTGGCAATGGCTTAAACCGACAGGCGACACGACGACGACCCTAATTGCCTTTGAGTGTTGTCCCGAACAGCAACGGGCATTAATTGTGCGTACAACTCGGCAACATCTCAATTTGCATGGCCAGCAAAGCAGAAGCACCGTTAGAGTGCAATTCAGTATTCAGATTTACATTTCACATTCCCAAGCAATTAGCTGGGAGCAGGCCAATTCAATTGGCAGGCCAACAACATCTTCATCTTCAGCGCAATCCAACAAATCTTACAAATCTGCAAAATGGAGCGTGCGCATAAATGTCAGCTGCGATCTGGCGTTTGAATTGTGTGCTGCAATTAAAAGTGCATCCAACCGAGGTGGAGGCTGGAGTTGAGAATGGGAAAGAGGATGGAGGACATTGCCTGACAGATTGACAGAGCAGCTGCTTTATTTACAGCTTAATCTGCTTTACTGCCTCCAACTCCAAGATGAATGACTCTCCACTTGTCTCCAGTTGCAAGTTGCCCGCAGCGATAGGCGAGCTGCTTTTTTGTAGCTGCAGTTGATAAAGAAAAATACTGAGCTAGAAAGTAATGCGAGTGACTTTCTTTTCTTTCGGCGCATGTCAACAGCTTCTCCGAGATAATAACATTGCTTAACAGGCTTATAAATCAATCCAATTGGCCAGGTGATAGATGACCAGAAGTGTCCTCAGTTTGCGTATTCTTTTCAGTTATAGCGTTTCAAGTAATTGGTTTGACAAAAACCATAAGCTCGAATGCTAAAGATTCTTTTAAAAAACAAATTTATCTATTCATTTTTATATATATTTATTTCAGTTGGCTCTGAAATTAAATTTAAATAGAGTGAAGAGTAAAATAGTGAAAAAAAATAGAGATATCAGAGATTTTAACATTATCAACAAAAATGCAAAATTATTCAAAATTAATTTTTAATTGAAAATTATAAATTTTAGCTTTTTTATAGCTGTCATGTTGTAATAATTAAATATTTATAGGAAATAGTTAAAAAAAAAAATGTTTAATTCAAGAACTCTCAAAATGTCCGTATGTGAATTTTTATAATTAATATAAATTATAATAAAATAAAAATCATTTGATATACTGTATGTAAGAACCTCTCTTTCAATGCTCATACTTTATGCAAATCAACACATCGACATCTCAGTTTTATAATTGAAATGCACGCAAAGCGGAAAATGTTGCCACCACAAAAATTATGCAAGCAACTTGGCCAAAACTGCAGAAAGCAACAAAAAGAAAATAACCAAAAACTGAATGTGGGCATTGTTGATGTTGTTGTTAGTGATGTTGTTGTTGAATATTAGTCAAGCTGCGCAGCGATTGGTCCACTGAAAGTTGGCTCATTAGCATGTTAGGCACACGCCCCTCCCAGTAGGCCGCGTCTTTGGGCTGATAATGAAACGGAGAGACGAAGAGCGAGAGAGAGAGCGAGAGAGAGAGAGAGAGTGAGTTCAGAGTAGGCTGGAATTGAGTTATCTAGCACAGATTGTAACTAAGCATTGAGAGTCGTTGTGTTGGCCGCGCTTCGTTTTGGCAATAAATCAAAATTATTATCCACACATTTGACTTTTTAAGGCAAGCGTACGAGGCACGTACTTGTATCATATATAAGCCTAGCTTCCATTTATGGCTCACACATATGCATTGCCTTTGGTTCCTGGTTGTATCCGTTAACGTTTGCCAGTTGGCCGAAAGAAACGGCCTTTAAAAGAATGCCATAGACTCGAAGCTGGCCACTGCCAAAAACCAAACAAAAAAGAGAAGTAAAAGAAAAATGGAAAACAGTGGCGCTGTCTTATCTGCCGAACGCAATCTACAGACTCTTGGCCAGACTCTCCCGACATCAACTCCACATTTGAATATGACGCACGAGTGTGCCACAGCCTGGCCAAAACATGCCACAACATGGCCAACTAGGGTGTGTGTCCAAGACTGCGACTGCAACTGCAACTGCCGCTGGCCACGTTCGTTTCAGTTCAGCTCAGTTCAGTTTTGACTTGTAGGGGCAAGCTTGATTTTCGATGGGCGATAAGAAATTTATAGTTTCGGTTTAAAAGACATTAGAGTGTAATATATTTAGAGCTTCGTCGCTGAGTATCGTACTCGTATCTCGAGAGAGGCCTTTGTGTTGCTAAGGCCAGTCCCAGTGGGTGTGTAAACTGTAAACTGTAAATATATGCAAATATTTGCATGCATGCAAATTTCCCCTCCCGCAATACAAAAGACTTAGGCAACGAACTCGCTCAGTCATCGGCCTGTCATAAAGCCAAGAGCCGCAGGGCAACAAGGCAACCAGGCAGCAGCATTGTGGTAGTAATAGGGCCAATGCAATTACCGCTAACATGTTCACGTCATAAGAACCACCTGAACTTCCATAATTATCGGTTATAAAAACAAAACCAAACCCAATCTCAAGATCAATAGATTTAGCACTATTTTTTATAGATTTCTGATTAGTTTAAATATGTTCTCCAAACATAAACACGAGAAAATTTATTACCAGTTCATAGATTGTAGATTAAAAATACTAGTAGAACTTATTGCTTTTTTAGATCACTTTAGAATATTATTCAATCAAATATTCAATTTGTGTTTGCTAAAAGTTGATTTGAAATTATTAAATGAATAAGAATGTTACCAGTCTATAGATTATACATTTTACTATAGTAGTTAACATACATTATAGTACCATACAAATTGATTTATAATTTATTTGAATCACTTTAGAATATCTTTCAATCAAGTATTCAATTTTGATAATGATTAATGTTGCCATGCATATTTAAGTGTCAACTTTTAGAAATTAAATGAAATATAAACTACTTACTAATATTTCTCGTATTATGAGTAAATTTTTAGTAGTTTTTACATATTTTTTAGTGAATACAAATACAGAAATTCAATTTTACTTTATATAGAAACAGACTTACTCCATAAAGTTCAATTAATATTTTTATAGGGTTTTTATGGCATTAAGTATCTGTTGATAAATAAACATTCCATTTCATTTTAATGCACTGACTTACAAATAGAATCGATGTTTAATACCCATTGCGGCTATAAGTTCAATATTTACGACTATAGGAGCAGACAAACTACTTATAGTTTTACTTTCAAACAAATATCTGTGCATTTTATTTCCTTTGAGCGTGCTAAACATTTAGTTCCCATGATTGCACTGCAAGTAAAACAAGAGGCGATGAACTCACAGTTAGTAGTAGATTTACTACTTATAGACATGCCATAGTAGTAGATATACTACTTTGGCACATAGTCATAGCTCTTGCAAATTCATTTCTATGCAAATTTCTATTTCTCTCCATTTCGGTTCTCTCTCGCCAAGTTTCACTTTCAATTTGCGTTTTTGGACTTTTGTCACATTTACTCGAAGTCTTCTAGCGATGCTTTTGTCTCTTTGGTGTTGTTGTTTTTGTTCATTGTTGTTGTTGTTTTCGTTTCTTTTGTTTTCAGTGGAAATTGTGTTTTATATGGCAAAATGCAATTTGTGCAACTTCCAAACGCGACAAACAGCAACAACAACAACAACGACAACAACAAATAGCATCCTTTGCTATATATTGAAAGTGAAGTCTCTTAGCATATTTGCTGTTGTTGTTGTTGTTGTTTTACTCTGTAAAAATTTGCATTTTTGTGCACAGCTGCTTTTTTGTGCTTTTCTTCACTTGCTGCAGCAATTGTTGTAGCTGTTGCTGTTGTTGTTGTTGTTGTTGTTGTCTTCTATTGCATTAATTTTGGCTTCTTGTTGTCGTCGTGGCTTATACGGATGCCGTTGACTATAGCCTGTTGTTGTTGTTGCTTCTGGCCTGTTTGTTGTTAGGTTTTTTTGGGCTTTCAGTCTGTGTAGGCTCATGTACACAGCATTTGTCGTTGGCAGGCACTGTTGCCACATTCTGCCATTCAGGCGCTTTGTAATTAATGGTTAATTAATTGAAACGAAGTAGCTGACAATCTTAATGATCCGTAATTTGTTATTATGGTAATTTATACAAGCAGCAGCAGCAGCAGCAACCAATGCCCACAACAACACAACAACACCAACACAATCAAGACTTTGTTGTTGTTGCTGTTGTTGCTGTCGCTCTGCTGTTGTCTTGTAAGACATATGCGAGTACAAATAAAAATTCATTAGCTTCTGAGCCATGACTACGAGTATGACTATGACTATGACTCTGACTATGGGCTTTGACGACAGCGACAATTGTCTAATTGCAGTCACGAGCAATTTATGTAGTCTGTCTAAGCCAGAGTACATATATTGTACTTGAGTGCGATATAGTTGCCCATATTGGTAGAACGACGACGTGCCAGCAAACGCCCACAAACTAACCTGGCCCTAAGAGACCAACTTCCCGCTCTTCTCCTCCTCCTTCTTCCCTTGCTCGAAATCAATCTGTCCCCCTTCCTGGAAGATGCGCACGACTGTCAAACAACCACAACGGCAGCTGCAACAGCAACAACAGCAACAACGACAACAACAACAACAATGCAAACAACATAAAAATAGCAGAAAAAAAATGAAGACGGCAGGAAATTTGCATCTTGACGAATTTAATGATGATGATGAAAACGACGCCACAAAAATTTTGATCGACCCACAAGACGAAGACGAAGATGAAGATGAAGTCAGCCTCAAGGAGCCACCGAGACAACACACGATATTTGCCATAGACTCGGTTTTGGGTATGTGGGAGTGTTGCTGCTGCAGTTGTTGTTGTTGTTGCCGTCGGCTGCAACGGCAACAGCAACAGCAACAAATCTATGAAGATGCCGTTTGGGTGGCATTGCGGAATGTTTGACGTTTGTCTGCCTCATGTCAAGTGTTGTGTGTGCTCTGTGTGTGTGTGTATGTTGTGTGTAATGTTGTGCTATTTGATGGGCAAGTGAAAATATTTTCATTGCACTTTGACATGACAGCAAACAAATTGCTAGACACAATCACAATCACACACTGTACGACAAGTGATTCCTTGGACAAAAAACAAGTGTACTTATTTGGTTTTTTAAACTTAAAGTGTTTGAAGCATTAGTAACCTCATATTTTAAAAATGTCAAATTTAAAATGATGTATAGTTTATTTAAAAAAAAACCTAAAAGGATGAAATGTATTTTCCTTTCTTGCTAAATAAAACATGTTAATTTTTTCATTGTCAAAACAATTATTTGACGTACTGTTTACAGTACAAGTACACTGAGCAAATCGCACACACCTACAAACTAAACAGTTGAATAGCTTTAATGAATTTCAGCCTTCAAAAATTGGAATACATGGGATCGTCATCTTTAAGCGCCTACCCTTTTGTCTAAAAAAATGTTTAAGTTAGGGATGGGTATTGTCAAGAAAGTATCGATATTGACATAAGAAAATATCTCAAATAAAAAATAAAATAAATGTCGAATTGATAGCAATTTGTTTTTACTGGCATATTTTCGGAGTCAACGAAATCGGTTTCGATAAGTTGATTTAATATTTATATGGCACATTTTTTGCAATAAATACATTTTGTTTAGTTTTATTTTATGGCCTCTTATTTATTTTAAGAATTCATATAATTTCAAACGACCAAAAATGGTTTGAGGAATACCAAAAATGGTCTATGTTTGTTAGATATACATATGTAGTATTTATGTTTAATGAAAATCTTGCACAATTTTAAGCTGGCAATTATGCGATCAAGTAAATAATTTTAAAAGAGAATTAAAAAATAGTCTATAAAACAATATAATTAAGAGATGACAAATTTGCTTAACGATTTAAAGCGATAGAAATCTATTCATCGCACTTATCATATAGTCGTTTTCTTTAATATTGTTTCCCTTTATCGAAATCGTCTCCAGTTGAAGTCGGAGTCGCAGTCTGAGTTGAAGTCGGAGTCGCAGTCTGAGTTGAAGTCGGAGTTGGCGTTGGAGTTTGAGTCGTAGCTTGTGCTGATTAGCCAGAATTCCAGGCGTGCTGTGCTCTGACCTGCTCTTTTGTTTGGCTGCCAAGTGGCGCCTGCAGCGATCACGTCACAGACACACCAACAACACCAACAACTCCAACAACAACAACAGCAGCATAAAAGAATTGGCTTTATTGTTACTATTTGCTTTTGATTGTTGGCCAAACTCACGATTTGGTTTCAATGTCTTTCAACTCGTTTGCCGAATAATCAATATAGTTATCATAAGCTCGTCTCGCGTCTAAAACGTTTAAATTATTATAAATATATGTTATTTTATCCGAGCTGTGCATATATTTTGAAAGCAGCAAATTAAGTTACTGCCCGAATAGATAGATAGACACATACACTCCGACATAGACAGCTGTCAAAATTGTGACTCGACTCAGGGGGTTAACGCCCACCCAACCTAACAGATAAACACACAAACAAAAAATATATATAAAAAATTAGGAAAAAAAAACAGTCAAACTCAATTAACATGTCACGTTTGGGCAATGAATGCAGTTTTTCGTTTGGTTTCTCATTATTATGTCGCCAGTCAAAAGCAATTGAAAGTAAAAACAACATTAACAACATTAGCAACAACAACAGCAACAACAACAACAGCAGCAGCAAAGATTTAGCCAAATTCGTGCGCTACTGTTTTGCAATGGACTAAGAACAAGAAGGACAACGACAACGACAACAACAACAACAGCAACAACAGCAACAACAACAGAAAAAAATTAACTTGTTAAAATGCAAATTTTTGACTTGGGGCCTTTGCTCGCCTTTTTAGCCTTTTCGCCTTTTTGGCGAACTTATTGCCGCTTGGCATTGAGTCTTGAGACAGCCTTATTGATTTTGATTAATGTCCGCCGATTTCTAAAGCCACGAATTTGGGGCTGGGTATTGAAAAGTTCCAGCTAACGGGCTTTAATTAACACATTAATCACAATGCTCTGCTGCGAGTGTTGCGGCTGCTGCTGCGGGTGTTGCTGTCGTTGCTGTTGTTGCTGTTGCTCTCACAGCAGCAATAATTTTCACCTGGATAGCTGTGAGATTCGAGTGTGTGGGGGCAGCATGAGATGGACATGTTCTGATACAAGTTTCCTAGCAAATTCGAAATTTATTATGCCGTGTTGCAGTTGCTGCATGCTGCACGCCAGCAACATCTCGCTCTGCAACAGCAGCAGCAGCACCCACAAAGCACTGCCAAAGTCTGGCTGACCTTATTTGGCCAGCAAGTCTTTATGCAGATTTTTATATACACACACATGTGTCTGTGTGTGTGTGTGTGTGTGGGTGGCCACAAAGCGACACTTTCTACTTGGCCAATCGGCCAAAGGGAAAACGGCATTTGCATTTAATCAAGTGAAGAAAAATGGGAAACTGTTAAACAGTATTTGATGGTTTTGCCTTATGAACAAATTATTTTTATAGTCTGTCATAAAATGAAACAGCTAACTAACTAAGATGTTGCGCCTACAACGGCAGCTGCAACAGCAACCACAACAGCAGCAACTGCAATTGGCGGGTTGACAACGACAACGAGCCAATCAGCAACATCTTCTTTGAAGTTGGAGTTGCTTTTAAGGCTTTGTCATTAATCAAATCGAATTGAAATGCGCCGCGTGTACATCACACGACATTGTTGCTGTTGTTGTCGTTGTTGCTGCTGCTGCTGCTGTTGTTGCTGTTGCCCGTGTCTGTTTGGCGCTACCAACATGTAGCGCCCATTTGGAGTTTGCCATTTTTGCGCATTTTAATCATGCTTGTCTCGCCTGAAGTTATTTGGCTTTTTACGTTTCTTGCGTTTGCTTATGCCAAAAAAGATCTCCGAGCACTGATAAACCAATGTCTGCGCTGACTGCCCCGCAGTCGACGTCGCACAGTGGCACGCTTTGTTAAACATACTTTTTTAATTCCATATTTGACTTTCATCAAATATCTTGACAGATGACTTTTATGTTAAATTAAAATTTTATAAAACCAAAAAAATGTTTTTTATTATTTTAATTCCATTTGTGAACAAACAAAATTATTTCTTTTGTTTAAATTTAAAAATCATCAAAAATACTAATATCTCTACAATTCATAATCGTCTTTTATATTTTTTTTACTTTCGATGCACTTTTAATATTAAAATATTTTTAATATTTTTTTCACAAATAAGGTCTACATTTATTTTTATTTGGTACCCCCTTAAAATGTTTCTATAAAAGTTAATAAAACATGATTCTCTTTCATAACATTAATTTATTTATTTTTTGGTCGAGTGATCTGTCAAAACGAGCCACTGTGCGTAGCTGTTAACGCCAACGCCAATGCCAATGCGAGCCAAGAGCTGAACAGTGGTCGAAATGATTAATACATCTTGATGCGATTTGGTTTGTAACGCAGGCCAATAAAAACGTTGCTTTTGATTGACAATGCCAGGCAGAGTTTTCAGTCTTCAGTCTTAAGTTTTCAGTTTTCCGTCTGCCGTTTGAGTATAAGTTTCGAGATGATGTCCGTTGATTACTTCATTAGGCCTGGCCCGAAACAGCTCTTGGAAAGTTGTGTTGTTGTTGCAGCCGCAGGGGGTGAAAAGAAAAGAAGACCATTTGATTCAATTATGCATTTGCATGCAATTGAAACGCAAACAGCTGCAATTTGAATCCGACTCGACTCCCAATCCGAATGCCATCCGCTTATCAAGCAATCCTCGCCAGCTATTGGTCAATTGGTCAACAGCAGCAGCAGCAGCAGCCGACACACAACTGTTGCCGTTACGCGCTTTTAGCCGGTTTTGGCCAGTAGCCTGGTGGGCGATAATTATCTGCTTGAAAAATGATCGACTGGCTTAGAGCGGCCTCACTTCGCTAACGATGGACATTTGCATTGAACACATGTGCCCCAAGAAAATAAATCAATGAAAATGCGCAAAGCTCGCAGCTGCATGCGATACACATCCTGATATCCCACAACTTTATGAGCCATCTTTTTATGATGCGTTTTTCAAGTGTTTTTCATGCATTTTATTCAGCCAAAAAGGAGAAAGAAATAAAAAAAATGGAAAAATAATAATGTCATATCAACATGTTTATAATGAGGTGTAAGCGAACAAATCCCAATATTTATATTTTAACCTCTCATTTTAAATCGTTATAATAATTTTCTCAACTGGAAAATCTTAGTATAAAACTTTAAATTATCATGAAATATAATTTTGAAAAATAAGTTTTATTTTTTATGCAATGTAATTTAAATACAAAATGTGTATAAAATTATTTAACATTTCAATATCTGGGAATCAAATAAATAAATTAAATTTTTGATAAGGCGACTAACTTTGTAAGATAGTTTTTAAAGATTTATGCAAGTCGATTTAAAAAATAATTTTCTTTGTTTGATTGGAGTCGATGCTTAAAACTTATATTAAACTGATCTTACAATCATTTTAATAACAAATAGCTAAAAGAAAAACATACCTTAATTTAAAAAAAAAAGACGTTAAGCTTTAAGAAACAACTTGAAAATTGTGTTGCGGGCTTAGCTGAATCAAATGTATTAATAAATATTGTATTATCGACAAATAGATAGCTCCATTTTAGCCAATCGAAGTGCAATTTGATTGGGCTACGTGAGTTAACTTGTTGCTTGTTGCCAATTCCTTTTTCACGTCTGGATCTACAGGTTTCTTTGTCTTCTTTATCTCGGTTTCTTTCTTCATTTCTTTGGCAATTTCGCTACAATTGCTGAATTATTTTAATTGATTGAGCTCGGATTGGCGGAGGGGGGCGATGAGTAAGTAGGGGGTATGGAGGACAGGTTTTCATTTGATCATGTCTGCAAATGGCATCGAAAAATGCACGCATTTTGTTATGGCTCTTGACTATTGGTAATTGAAACTTGTTAGTGAAGACATTAAAAAATCGTTTAGCACGGAATTTAGGTTAAAAATGCGTGGAAAATCGTGAAAAAATCAAACGTTTGCCAACACAACATTTGACAAGAAAATGCGGCCAAAGCAACTGAAACACAAACTGAAACTCAAACTCAAACAGAAGCAGAAGCAGAAGAGCTAAAGCGTGTGATTTTCAAAGCAAACTGCGGGGCGGAAAACTGGCAGGAAAATGGGGCAAGGGGAGAGCTGAAAATTGTGTAACCACAATATAAAAAAATTCCTGCACATAAACTAATCTCGGTGGCGGTGTCGGTGGTTTGGCTTTGGCTCTTGGCTCTTGGCTTTTGACTACCGCATTTGATTTGTTTCTCCTTTGTATTTGACGCCCCGCTCTGCGACGGGTCACAAAAGCGGGGGAGTGGAAACGAGGGGGCAGGAGGGTCATGCTAATCATGCCCGAGCCGATGCACACCAAAGAAATTGTGCCGAAAATTTCATAATTTGTATTTCTCTTTGCATACTCGTAGCTCAATAAATTTTCATTGCAATTTTCCTGCGCCATTTGCATGCCAAACAAAGAGCATACCATATATTTTCCACTGAGAGACCTGCTGGCCAAATAGCACACGATCTTTAGCTTGTACGAGTATGTGTAAATAAATATGCCAAAATTTCGTTTAATTAAAAAAATTATTGGCTCATTTTTATTTATGGCCCATAATCGAAAAGCGCCAACTCCTTTCCTCCCTCTTTCTCTCTCTCGCTGTGAAGTCAACAAAATTGAAAGCACAAGAAACAGGTTGGGCAAATCAATTGAAAATGAACATTTAATACTCTCTCGCTTATCGGAAGTATTTTAAAATAAATTTAAATTCAATGGTTTTTAAGATTTATGGATTTTTTTTTGAGTATATGCTGCTGTAAAAATTATCGATATTAAGTAAATGAAAAGGAAAACAAAATATGTGAAAAAATGCATGTGATAATTATATTGTTTTGAGGAAACTAAATCAATTTTCACTATCCATAAGAGGGAAACAAAATATATATAAATAAAATTAAAGAAGATTCTTGATTTTTTATTAAATTTAATTTAATTTAATTTAAAATATTATTTTAGTTTCGAATCTAAATTATTTTTTTTATAATTAATTTTTTCAATGTACATATCTGTATCTAAGATATAATTTAAAATTTGACAGTAATTTTTATATAATTTACGTCAAAATATATTTTCAATAGTTACAAAACACCTTATTTAGACATTAAAAAAACGGGCTTTAATTTTTTAACTTCACATTCTTCTTTTAAAATTCTATTATATTTAAACTCTATCATTTTTCTTTTCTTCCTGTCGACTATAATTAGTCGATTTTAAATTGGCGACAAAATCAGGTGAATTTTCTGATACTTAAAGGCAAACCAACTGACACTGCGCATATACCCTATGCTGGAGTAGGGTATACAGCTAGCATGCTATCATGTTTTTTAAATGATGCCGCTGCAGGCTGTTTGCATTGGCCAAAATGCGCTAACAATTTCAGCGATTAGGATTGCAATTGCAATGCTGCATAAAGCAATAAGCTGCACTCGCAAAATTCAGTTGCAGCTGAAGTTAAAGTCGCAGTCGCAGTCGAAGTCGCTGTCGCTGTCTCTGTCTGAGTCTCAGCTGCTGCCACATGCATCTTCATCTTGCCACATGATGCATGTGCTGGGCACATGCACGTACATGATTGGCCGCCAGGCAGCCGATCAGCCAGTTAAATGTATCTGTATTTGTATTTGTATCTTTGCATCTTTATGTGTCTGGCGATGGCGATGGCAAAACTTTCTTTCATTTGGTTTTGGGCCGCATACAAATCACAATAATCGTGGCCAAATTAGACAATATTTGCGCATCAAAACGCTTCGAACAAAAGCTGATTATTATTTTATTTAATGTTTTTGATGTCTGTGATGTTTGTGACTATAAAAAATATGTATAAAGTAATTTTTTGGATTTAAACATCATGATTAACTCAACTACCATTTTGTGGCAGACAGTTTGGGGCAGGCCAAGACCGAAGTCAGCATAGTCAACAGGCAAATGACTACAAATGATTACGCATTTCAGCATAAAAAGCGGCAAAAGTTTTTGGTGAAATTTCAGTTGCTGCCGCTTTGGCTTCTTTGACTTCTTTGGCCAACGTCGCGTCGGGGCAGATGAATGAGCGATAAGCCATGGCTAAAATACTGAAAACGAGCTCACTTCCAAGACGGCCAAGACTGTTTATCGTCTTGGCCAAATGGCCTGCACTTGTTGTAGTTTCAATTGCAGTTGCAATTGTTGTTGTTGTTGGTTTTATTCAGGCTCTAATGGCCAGCAAACTGCAACTGCAACTGTTGTTGCCTTGCTGCTTTTTAATGGATTTGGAGATCAGGTGTTGATGCTGAGCTCTCAACTATGTGCGAGTATCACAAATAAAAAGACCAAAGACTCCACATTGCTGTTGATTTCTGCGTAGATTAAATGCGGCTTAAATGTTCCTGGCAACAGCATCTGAAATATTTATACGATGGCATTTTCCTTTTTGCATTTGCCCTTATCTAAACTATGCTAGAGCTCTTTCTTCTCTCTTTGTCTCTCTCTCACTCTCTTCCTGTTGTATGCAAATTTGTTAAGTCATTTGTATTTGTGGTTCTCACGCTGCCACAGCAGCCCATTTTTATTAGACCCTGCACTTATGAAGTACAAAGGGTGTATGGAAGATGTCAACATCACAGACTGAAGAAGGCGTGGCAGACCTTATCATCACATCAATATATATATCAGACAGTTAAGGAGCTAGAGCCACCAAACTTGATATGTATGGATTCCTTTTTATTCGAATCAAGTGAAGTTTGGATTAGAATTTTGCTTTGCTCCTTTCTCTCCCAATTTTTTTAATTATATAAAGTTTTTTTTAACTTTTATAGATGTTTGTTTTCTTTTTACTTTTTACTTACTTAATGTTGATATTTATTTACAATACAATATTCAAGTTGTATATATTCTTGATTTTAGAAAATGATATTTTTTTTATCAGTGTACAGGCTTCTTCACAGTCGGGTTTGCTCGAGTGCCTGCTTAGTAGTTCCTGCTTAGACTCCCAGTTATAAAATCAATTGACAATTTGAACGTTTACTCGCAATTCTAGTTGCAATCAAAAGCAGTAAAAAATCAGAAATAGCAACTGCAGCTGTCAAATCGATTTCGATTTCGATTTCAATGTTGCGTCGGTGTCGATTTCGATTGCTGGCTGCATCGATTATCGGCAACTCGATTATCGGCAGTATTTTGTTGTTGGCAGCAACTGTTGGCAACTGTTCTAAATGCCCGGCTTGTTCTGCGACTCGCCAAATCTATGCAAATTAAACAAAAAATCAAAAAAAGCGAAATCAAACAAAAAAAAGTCAAAAATCAAATCGAGAAACAGAAAAACAGCGTGTCACAGCGTCAGGTTTGGTTTTAGCCAAAGTCCAAGTGCGGCTTCGAGAGATTTACGAGCCGAGCACGCCAAATGTGTTTACACTTTGTCACCCTTCTGTCAGTTTGATTTATTTATTTGCAGATAGCCGGCCAGCAAAAAATCGCTGAGAAGGCTAAAAGTAGCTGGCCAAATTAAAATGCAAGTATTGCTGGAATGCACAACTCCAAGCCAAAGCCAAACTAAGGCAAACTCTGGCAAGACAAGGCACAGTGGGGTAAAGTGAAACAGAAACAGAAAGAGACAGAGACAGAGTGGAAGAGAGACAGCGACAGGCCAAGTGCAAGAAATGGGCGAATGAATGAGTGATTGACTTATGCAGCCAGCTGACAAGTGGCTTAAATAAATTAATGGGAATCTGAATCCGAATCCGAATCTGAATCTGAATGTGAATGGGAATGTACTATACTCGTATTCAGTATGCGGATTCGTAATTGCACCGCAGAGTCCAATCAGAGGCGTGGATGTTGCTTAAAACACTGCACTCAGATCCAGTTTAGTTGAATAATCGTACAAAAAAATATGTAATACTACATTTATGACTACCACAGATTCTACCTAATTAATTCTATATCAATACTCGTTTAGTATTCATCCTATATAAACAGTAGTTAAAATCATACCTGTTGAATTTCGATTAGAATTTCTAATCAATTAGATTATTTTTGGAAGTAATCGTTGTGACTATATAATTTACTGTTGAAAAATTTCTGATTATAAAATGATTACAATTACAAAGAATCTGAAATAATCCAAAATTATTACAGTTATTAAAAAATAATTAGAAATAATCAAAAATAATAAAAAATAATCTTTTTGAGTTTCGGATTATTTTTGAATTTTATCTGATTATTTCTAATTATTTTAGTTTTTTAGATTATTTTCGACTATTTACTGAAAATAAAATTATTCTAAATTTTAACAATCAAGGTAGCCAAAATAATCAAAAAAAAAAAACAAAAATAATCCGAATACTCAAATGATTATTTTTGATAATTTTTGATTTGTCTGATTATTTTTGAATAATAGTAATCGTAATCATTAATAATTGGACAAACCCAAAAATAATCGTAACTCAATCATGAGTTCGACTTTTAAACAAAAATAAACTAATTACTAATGATTATGATTACTAATCATTATTTAACAGGTATGGTTTAAAGTAGTAAGATTGTTATTCATCCTATTTATTGATCTTTTACAACAAATTTACTTTCCATCATATAAAAAAGAAAATAAAGCAAATAAAAATTTCAATCTATACTAAATTTTCAGTATTTTTATCATCCGACTCTTTGCAGATAATTAAATAGTAGAAAAACAAAAAAGCTCATACATCAAGGAGAAGTAAAAGCATTTGAGTCGCACTGGAAATTCACGGACAACAAATGATCGGCACCGAGGACATGTCCACATCGACTGGCATGGATATCAGTGAATCCTTTCGTGCCGAGGATCTCTCCAAGACGGACTTCTTCGACTTTGTCACAGCGCCGGACATGGGCATTGGCATCGGCGTCGACGTGGGCGTCGGTGTCGATGTGGGCGTAGGCGTGGCCGTGTTGCAGCAGCAACAACACCATCAGCAGCACACACAACAGCAACAACACACACAACAGCAACACAGTCACAATCACAGCCAGGGACATCAGCCAACAACGTCACAAACACCACAGCAGGCAGTCTGCGGGGGAGGGGCGAGAACCAACAACAACAACAACAACAGCCTGACACACGACGGAGGTGACAGCAGCGGGGGTGGAGGGGGCATTGTTGCTGTGAGCAATCGAAATGGCAGCAACAGCAATGGAGGAGATCCCACGTTACAAGGCTACGAGGTGAGTTTCAAAAGTTGATGGAGGCGATAAAAATGCAAATATCATTGAAAATGATTAGGAAATAAACAATTTTAAATTAAATACTTGTATGCTGAAAGGAAAGTAATTTTTAATATTTTATAAATATATTAAATAATATATATAATAAATATAATCTCAGACCAACATTTATTCGTACACACTCTTTTTTACTTTAACAGCTATGTAAGTCAAGTCTTCAGGTTTTTGAAAATCCTAAAAATTATTATTTCAACCCCTTTTTCCTACTTTTCACACAATAAGTGGCTTTTTAGCAATTTTCAAAAACTCATAAAAACTACTTGCAAAAATATTTTTAAAATTTTTTTTTGCAGTCACTCTTAGATTTTTTTAAAGAATTTTTTTTTCATCAAAATATTAAGTGTAAAAAATTGAGAAAAAAAAGTTTTAAAATAGACTTTTTTTATATTCAAAATGGGTTAAGGAAAGTTTTGCATCATTCAAGCGGAATTTAAACGTCCTTTGTGAAGACTTGACTTACATAGCTGTTTAAGTAAAAAAAGTGTGTACGAATAAATGTTGGTCTGAGTGTATTCATAAATAATAAGGAAAAAGAATATATTTTAAAATTATTTCAAATTTTCAGAAATTCTTAAATTTTCAACGAAAAAAGTGGCTTTAAAGTGTCCACAATTTATTTAAACTTTCAGCTAGATTTAAAAATTTTATTAATTTGTTTAAAAGACTTATTTATACATATAAAAAAAGGATTGATTTATTTAGTTATTAATGTAACGTCCGCTAAAAGCAGTAGATTCAAAAATAATGATCCAAAATTTAAAGTAATATAACAAAAAACTAAAATTATAAACTAGAAGAAAACTCTTCATTTATAATTTAATTATAATTAAAGTAAAAATAAGCAAAAATATAAAATATTAAAATTTATTAATTGCAATATTACTGAACCCTTCTTGCAGTTCTGGCACCAGGACAAGGACAACAGTCGCCTGGACTCCAACTCGATATTCGAGGACCTCGATCGCTACTGCTGGCAACAACAACCAGTGACGGCGAGTGCCACGGGGAGTGTAAGTGCGAGCAGTGTGCGGTGTAGTCCCACATCACCTCAAACACACTCCCATTCCCACACCCATCAGCAACAACACCAACAGCAGCAGCAACACCAACAGCAACAGCAGCAACAACCGAACGCGAGCAGCTCGTCGAGTGCGGCGGGCAGCAGCAGCGACACGATCAGTAGCCTGGACACGACCGACGGACAGATCTACACACTGACAGTATTAAATGGCGGCGAGCCGTGGCTGAAGCGGGCCGAGACGGAGCAGCTGCCCAGCTCCCTGGATCTGGACAGTTTGCTGGGCAGTTTTCCGGGCTACATCAAGTCGGAATATCCGTACGACGACAGTGGCTTCAGCACCGACGGCAAGGACGTGATCGGAGTGAGTGGCGCGGACGCCAATGGTCTCAGCAGCAGCATATCCCAATCCTCACATGGCCAGACGTTGCCCTCGCTGGTCACCGCGATTTCCATAGCGGGCGGTGGTGGGGTCAATGATCTGGGGCAGCAGTTGGCGCAGTTCCAGAACAACAACAACGACTGGCACATGGCCGATCACAATGCGGAGGCGGAACAGAATACGGCGGAGTCTCTGCTGCGCAGTGCGCTCCAGGGCAAAGGCTATTCCAAGGGCATCCACATGCAGAATGGGCTGAGTTTGCCCGTCGTGAAGGACGACGAGATGCGGCGATTGCTCTTCACGGCCGACGATGCGGCGGATGCTTTGGGATTTGCCGACTCCACTTTGAGTACGGCGCAAATGTTTGGCGATGCCGTTGGAGTGGGCGTGGGAGTGGGGGGCGCGCATTTGAGCAGCTCGAATCACGGCCAGCATGGCGTCATTGTCGACGACATGTTCCTGTCGCTGGAGAACGCCTTCAGCGATGACTTTGAGAAGATCAAGCGCATTGCGAACGAGGTGCAACAATTTTGCAGCACGCCAACGCCAACGGATTACGCCGGAAACGGAAATGGAAACGGAAGTGATGTGCTGATGCAAATCTCGCCCAGCGCGGCGACAGCAACAGCAACAACAACCAGCCAACTACAGCCCTTAGCCAATGCACAGCAGCAACAGCAGCAGCAGCAGCAACAGCAACCGTTGCAGACGCCACCGCAGCCCTTGAAACCGGAAGTGAGCACGTCGACAACTGTTGGTCGCATTGGCAACGCCAGCAAACCCAAAAAGCAATACAAGCGCAGCAGCAGCTCCGTCAACAGCAACAACAACAACAACAACAATCCAAATGTGGCCAACAACAATAACAATTCTACAACTACCAACAACAACAACACTGTGCTGGGCGTGGTCATTGGGGGCAGTTCCTCGTCGAGCGTCGGCAGCGCCAGCAGCAGCAGCAACAGTCCGCCCGCCAACAGCTGCAGCGCCAACAGCTCCGGCTCCGGCGGCGGTGGCCAGCGCAAGGAGCGATCCCTGCACTACTGCTCCATCTGCTCCAAGGGCTTCAAGGACAAGTACTCGGTGAATGTGCACATCAGAACGCACACGGGCGAGAAGCCCTTTGCCTGTTCGCTGTGTGGCAAGAGCTTCCGCCAGAAGGCGCATCTGGCCAAGCATTATCAGACGCACATGACCCAAAAGAACAATGGCAACTTGATCAAGGGCAGCTCGGCGAAACATCAGCGAGGATCTGGCTCCAATCTGGGCCAACAACAACAGCAGCGACAACTGAGTGCGGCAGTTGCCACGCCCAGTTTATTAAGCGCGGGCGTTGTGCTCAGCGGGCCAAATACGCCGCCAGGAGTCTTGCCGCCAGCTAATGGTCTACTTGCCAATCGGTAACAACAACAGCAACAACAACCACAACACAAAACAACAACAAACTATTTCTTGTTCCTTAAAAAATATAAAGATAAAAAACAAATACTCGAATTCACTTTGGTTAAAGTATTTCCTCAATGTCATTGTTGAATATTCCTATCTCAGCTTTCTGTGCAATTCCTAAAATCACAAACAACCTCACACACACACACACACGCACACACATTTACACACACCACAACAACAACAACAACTCACTAAAAGCACTTCCAAATAAAATACTCAATTTTTTAACTAAATAAAACAAACACACACAAATTAATTTTAAATGTGCCAAATTAATAGCAACAAAACATAAAGTTAAATGCAATTTTAAATATTAATTAATTAATAATTGAATTAATTATTAATCAAGTGTATAAAAGTTGAAACGAAGCTAATAAGCAAATTTACGAGTGGTGATATCAAAATGAGGCCAAACGCTTCCTTGCAAACAAAAAACAACAACAAAACTATTAACTCACCCACATTTTAATTGTTAAACTAATTACCTATATATTTATAAATTAATTACATATTTTGTTTTTATGAGCCGCGTGTTCTGTATACTCAAAGTATTTGAATTTTTTATTTGCCCTTGTCCAAATTAGCATAATCTTTGTCTGTGTACATAGAAATAAATTCTTAATACCTTAAACGAATTTGAACACTTCCTAAATTCAATTTAAATAAATCTAGAAAACATATTCTGTCTTTGGCATGCCGAAGCTTAAATACCCTTGGAGACTGTTCCTATTACTGAATTTGGTAACAAAAATTATTTTTTCATGAAATTCAGATATAAGATATTCCGTCCGATCATAATTCAAATTCTTAAAATTATGTTAAAAAAATAAAAATTTTGTTTTGGTAATTCACAAAAATAATTTCACAAAAAAAATGTTTAACGAAAATTCGTTAAATAAATTTGATTGAATAATTTTTTGCTTTCAATTTATTTTATAGACCTCAAGGGTATATTTAGTGATCGATTAATAGACAATTTAATTTTATGATTTTCCTGCAATGATTTCTTAACACAATTAAGTATTGATTATACTAAAAATACTCATGTTTCACTGTTCTGCGAAGTGTTCAGGATTTTCCAAGGCGCAACTACTTAAAGATCCAAAAAATGCGATTGTTTATTTTAATTAATTTATACAGCGCATTGCACTTGCCATTATTTTTTGTATTTGTTAAAGAAATCGTTTAAAGTAAAAATAAACAATTGACAATGTTTCTGCTTAAACTCAACGCAAATTGTATGTACTATATTTAATTAAGTTAGGCTTTAGTTTAAGTAAAACAAATTAAACCTAACTACAGATAGCATATTAAATAATGTTAATATTAATGTTAATTAAACTGCCAATTATTATGTGATAGTTTTAATACAGATACATACATATATCTTCTGGTGTTCGGGTTATGTTACAAATTAAATATTAATTTTAAATTGTTATACATTTATGTATGTACTTACTGTGAACTCTGCAATATTCTCTAATTTATTGAATTTAGTTTATGTACATAATAAAAACAACTAGAAGTTGATGAAAAAACAAAGTTATTGAAGATACTCTAATTCCTATGAATAAGTCCTTGTTTATACATACATACATACATATACACATGCACACACACACATACACATACATACTT
>JBAMBJ010003781.1:0-5000 GCA_037043495.1 Drosophila recens | reverse complement strand
TTATTTTTGAAAATAATCGTAGTGACAATATAATTCACTGTTGAAAAATTTGTGATTATATAATGATTACGATTACAAAAAATAAAAAAAAAATCTAAAATTACTACAATTATTCAAAAATAATCAGAATTAATCAAAAATAATCAAAGATAATTTTTTTGATTATTTCGGATTATTTTTTATTATTTCTGATTATTTTTTTGGAATAATTTAAAATTTTTTTTTTGATATTTTGTAGTCGTAATCATTTAATAATTGGGCAGAAACCGAAAATAATCGTAATTAAATCATTAGATAGACTTTTAAACAAAAATAATCTAATTACTAATGATTATTCAAGAGGGATAAATTAGATAAAGTTGAAGCTTGGTAAGAATTAATATTAAGACGACAAAGATTATTTATTTTATTTTTATTTATTTAATTTCTTGATATTCAATATTTTAATATTTAAAAAAATTGATGTAAAGTTCAAGCTTGTCTAGAATTGTTATTTAGTATTTAAAAAGTATAGCTTCATCACATGTAGGCCAAGTCTTTAATAATCAAAGAGATTGATGGCGCTTGGGCTGTTTTTTAAAGTTAAATGATAATAGCTCGATCAGGAGCACGATGAAAGCGAGGATCAACATCGATGCGGCGGCCATTAAAATGTAGTTCAGGTCGATTAGCTGCATGGCGCGGAACTCGTTGGTCTGGCCGAGATCGGCCAGCGTCAATTTGCCGGCCGTGATCATCTCACTAAAGGCCATGTCATGCCAGTGGGCCATTAGTCCGGTTGCAGTCACCTCGCCGATCAAGCGATCCAGGGGCTCACGGAAAACGGAGTTGATGGCGACGGGAAAGGCAACTGGAATGCCACGATACATGCAGAGATCATCGCGAAAGGTGAACAGCGGTGATCTGAAGACCTTCTGCCTCTGATGGATGATGCTCCACTTGTCCCGGGACATCATGTAGCCAAATCGAGTGTTGAACGAATCGCGCATCTCGAGGAATCGCTCAAAGTCCGGCTCGATTCGAAAGATGTCTTCGTACTTTTGCATTTGCGGCGTGTACTTTATGAGCTTCTGATACTCTGGCGTCCAAATCACAATCTTAAAGTGAGACTTTAAGATGTGATCAAGGCTAGCAAAGGGTTCCACTCGAGGAGCGCTCGTGATGTAGGCGGAGAAATAGGAATTGTACCAGGCGGTGAGCAAAAAACCCAAAACACAAATCTCCAAATAAATGCCACGCACTAGAATGGGAGCATTCAAGATCTCGTTAAACGACTGTCCCAATGCTCCTCTCAAGCAATTGATGTGCAGCAGAAACTCGTGAGACTGGACGGGATAACCATGACGCCACAAGCTGAATGAAAGCAATGTGGATATCATTATCAAGGCTCCGAGTGTGATTAAGAATGTGCTCAGATCCATAACGCGACTGTACAGTTCACTGGGTGGCACCAGACCCGGAACAGGCAGCATGAGACACCAGTTGACCAGCTCAAAGGGATAAGTGTATCGATTGATTGGAGGCTCCGTATAAGTGGCCGCCAAGGCGAATGGAATTTTGCCTTTTTGCACCTCGTAATCGAGTTGTAGAGCCGGCACCACAAAGGATTCGTTTAGTGGTATCGATTGGATCAGTCGACAGTTGTACTTCAACTCGAAGCAGTGCCGCAAGTGACCCACGTATCCACCATAAATCAACTTTCCATTCCTCTGTCTATAAACTATTAGACGAGGCGTCGAGCCGCCAATCATTATCGGCAATTGATAACCTCGAAGATCCTGAAGACGAGGCAAAAGAATTGGATTGGTTTTCTTATCAATGCGTCGTTCCTCAAATTGCAATATGGGAAAGGGCGTGTAGCTAAACAGCAGGCCAGTTTCCTGAAAAGAGAGAATTGTTGAAATACTAAGTTAACTTTACTTTTCAAATCATATCAGACATTTCTTTAGACTAGTCAACCTTATATCTAAATTGGTAAACTCCAATCTATCGCCATGAAATTGTGCTTCTGCTTGTTTTGCATGTTGATCGCCTTCTTCCTGGCGAAACCAAGTCAAGGTGATGGTGAGTATAGCACAGTTCTCTCTTTAATCTCAAATTATTACAGTTAAAACTTTAACCTAGATTAGAGAGATGCATGTATTTAGCCAATCCTGGTCCTTGCAATGCCAAAATAAAAATGTTTGCCCATGATCCCTTCGAAGGTGACTGTAAAGAGTTTTTTTACGGTGGCTGCGGCGGAAATACGAATCGCTTCGAAACTGATGCTGAATGTCGATTAGCTTGCAATGTGAAGGACTTAAGGGATTAACGATACAAATTAAAAACAAAAATTGTCAATAAAAAAATTTTAGTTTTGAGCTATTATTTAATGGAAAACTTAGAAAAGATAATAAAATTTCAACTTGTATGTAAAAATCATATTTGGCTATTATTTTTAAATCTATTTTTTACTGTACAAATATTTTTTAAAATTTTAATGTTTATTTATGTATTAGAAATTTACAAAAAAAAAAAATTGTTGAAATAATAACGGATAGGTGTTAATTTAAATTGCATCTATAAAAAGTAAAACTAATAGTTTTTTTTTACAAAATAAAATTCTCTCTAAAAAAAGTTTAGCTGGAATTTTAAAATTATTCCAGACATTTTCATTTTATTTTTTTTGCGATCCCTGAAAAATATGATTAAATTATTAACTAAATCTACGTTTTACTCACCTCAAAGTCTTCGTAGACGGCCATCACATTGAGCAGCTGTTTCTGCTGCCAGCACCATTCAAAAATCTCCTCCACTCGCATCTGCTTTCTCAAGATCAACAGCAAGGGTTGCGTAGTCCACATTCTTAAGTTTAAAGCCAAAAAATCCAAAGATTTCTCAGCTGGTTCCTCAATGAAAACAATGCTCATCAAGTTGCTCGAATGATATCTATTCAAATTGTAACTGATATGCGGCTTATCCTGGAGCAGAATCATGGAAACAGGCAGTTCCCATAGAAACCTAGTCCAAATATCTCCAGAGTTGCCCAGAATCAATAGATAGTCAAAGCCTTGTTGTTTTTGCAGCTGTTGTATTAACTGTGATTTGGTCAAAGGATTTTGACTGACTGCGCCAAGTGGCAACAACAAGCTTAGTAAAAGGAGCAACTGCCTCATGTTGCAACCAGGACTATTTGTGCTTACAACCTGTTCGAGAAATCCTTTTATACCTTGTACCTTTTACTTTGGTCTGCCTGTACAGCACGCACATTGCACATTAGACAGTCCACTGGGAAGTTATTTTTAACCTGCTAATTATAGCATGAGGAAATGATTAAATGTTAAAGCTGCATATTTAATATTTTAAATATTCAATAAACTTATTTAAAACTCGATGTTTTGGGATATTGAACTATTAAAAATAAATTAATAAAATTTGAATGCAGAGTAAATAAAATAAAATTAAATAAATTTACTTTAAACTACAAGAGTATTTTTATATTTACAATTACGTTTACTTTTAAAAAAAGATTTGGAAAAACTCTATATATCGGCATTATTTGGATATAAATTGACAACTAATTTTTACATTTTAATAAGACTGTTATATATATATATATTTTTTAATTTTTTTGTACTATTTATTTGATTTCCTTTATATTTTTTGGTCCAATTCAATTAAGAATCTTTGTCGAGCATACTCATTTGAAGAGTTCCTTATTCTCTATTTATTAAACTACATTAGTAGATGCTGAAGATATCCTCCTCCGGTATTTGAAGCAGTTCCCCTGCCACATACTGATGATTGTTGTTGTAGCTCTCTCCCAGAGCACAGAGATTCTTGTAGGTCTTATCACGACGTCGGCACTGATTGCCGGGATTGGAGGAGACCTTGTAGATGGGCAGATCGCTCATATTATCGGTGGCAAAGGCGCAGGCAAGACGAAAGTGGTGAAGAAAGCCACTGACAAAGGTCAAAGCACTGCAACCGACATGGGAATTGCGATCTGTCATCAGCAGAACCGTTTGCCTCACTGATCTGTCGAGGATTAGGTGTTAGAAATGGAATATAGTGACAAACATGATTACCTACTTTCTGTTAAAATTGGATGTGAGACGCATGAGCATATTCCTGGTCACAAAGCGAGTGTCCTCGAACCAGCCCTTCATCAGTTCCTCTGCAAGCACAGGTGCTATCGATGGCTTGTAAACTCCCGCGATGGTCAGACCATCGATCATACTGCCAATGTTGGTAAACTCTGGCGAGGACATGCAGGGTCGCGTTTCCGGTGCACATTTCCTAATGTACATGATGGCAAAGCTCTCGAGCTCCTTGGACCAGGCCATCCTGGCCATTCTCGCCGCCGGAAACAGACTTCTCGTATAGCCAAAGGCCACTTTGTTGCGATAAGTGTTGAGCACATTCAGAATGTGCTTCTCGTGAGGCTTCATGTTAATCACCCTGGAGCCAGGTGAGCAAAAGCTGCTAATGTTCTTTTAAAAAACATAATATATATTAAAGATATATTTAAAATTGGGAAAAGATAGTATGAAAAATAAACTCACCCTACTCGGCTTGCAAGCCAAGTTGTGGACTCCACAATGCGGCAAATTGCAGTAGACACTGCGCTTGATGCTCTTTTTTGAGCAGCAAAAAGAGGAAAAACACAACAGCAGCAGGAGAAGTTTTAAAATTTTTAAGCACATTTCTAAGCTCTACTGTAGCTCGTTGTATACTAAGTAATCGAATCCAGACTTTGCCTTCTTATAGACTTTTTAATTTATAAACATGACAAATATTTAACACAAACACTTGCTACTTATTTTAAAAACATTTGTGAAAATCATCATCCATTATCGTTGTTGTATTATTTCAGCAGAATTTCTATCAAGCCTCATAAATATTTATATTAATAGATTAGATATTGACAAAACTGCAATCTAATTGGGTTGCTTACTATTTAGTATAAAACAGAAAAGCTCAAAGAAATGAAAAGATTTTGCTGAGAAGTCTCAAATGGA
>JBAMBJ010003780.1:0-19333 GCA_037043495.1 Drosophila recens | reverse complement strand
TGGCATAGATCATTGGAGTCAGTGAAAAGTTTTCAACTACTGTAATAAATCCAGCTTCAAAGCTTTTACTGTTTGGACTGTACGTTGATTGCCAATCAGTCAGTCAGCACTAAGAGTATTATATTTGTTATATGGATTGAGATTAGGTGTCAAACACTCCTACTTGTTTGTATTGATTTTCGTATAAATAAATCCAATATGTATTTGTCCTGTGCACAGAACAAAAGAAAGTGCTACACTAGAAAATACCGTATCCATAATAAAATTGAAATTTTATATCTAAATATAATAGTTATATGCATAGAACTTCTGTATTTTTCTATAAACCGCTTTTGTGGCCCAGAAACAGTACGTTGTCATTATAAGTAACAAGTGGGAAAGGCTATAGTCAAGCTCCCGACTATAGGATACCCGTTACTAATTTTAATAAATTTTAAGTATTTTTTTTGCATGCTTTTAGGCACTTACATTGCTTAAAAACTTTAAAAGCCATTCCCACCTTTCTATTTGTCAGATCTTGTTACGATTTGGTAGAAAGATAGAAAATAATAGAAGCTAACAGTAATTAGTAAACAAAATCCTTATATCTGAAAAGCTCTGCGTGTGGTGTCTTTTCGCGTTTTACGGAGGCAAAAAGAAGCGTGGCAAATTTGAAACAAACTTGACCTCCGTGTGCCAAATTTAGTTGCTCTAGCTCTTATAGTCTCTGAGATGGCATGGCTTTATCATGGCTTTATCGACTCGGCTGTTGATGCTGATCAAGAATATATATAGGGTCGGAGATGCTTCCTTCTCCCTGATACATACATTGCAACGAATACAATATACCCTTTTACTTATTTTTTAAGTAACAGGTATAAAAATAGGAAAATTTTATGAAGAGAATTATGTTTAATCATTTATTTAGTTCAATCAATTATCGAAATCCACAGTAAAAAAAAACATATCTTGCCCGCGCGAAAAACTTGGGTGTAATTTTTTCTATAAAAAATATCCAAGCTCAGCTTTAATTTTCTGTTTTACATACTATAAATATGCAAAATCATTATGCATAGTCTGAGTAAATACAGTTAACAGCAAACTAAGTGGGTGGAGTATAAACCTATGATTAGGAGGCTAGAAACGTGAAACGACTCTGAACTAAACAAACGAACTAAATTCCTGATTTAAATTATCATTAATTATTATTTGCTTAGTTGTAAAGAGCTCCAATCTCATTCATTCATTTGAGCTGTGATTAGTGATGATCATTTCGCTCCTTTTTTCGTTTTTCGAATAATTTTTTTAGTATTTTAAACTCTTAACACTTTCTTAAGACAATGCTACAAAGTTCAAAATTTGATCAAACAAACTTTAAATTCAAATATTTTCTTAAGGTGTAATCATCGTTTTTCAAACAGATTGTTTTTCCTCCGATTTTTTTTGTACTTACTTATGTCTTCATATATTTTTTGCTTTATTGCTCTAGTCGTAGTTAAAACTATCCCATACTGCTGCTGTTTTGAATTATAAAATTAAGTATCTAAATGAATTATAAATATTTTTATAACCATTTTTTTTTTTTTTGGAAAATGCAAATTCTCGATATACAAATATCTTCAAAGTAGTAAATAAATTTAAATGGGCAATAATTTCCAATTAGGAACTTAAACGTAGATCACGAAAGATTCATAAACGAAAATTTAGACAATTGTAATGCATTACGGGAGTATTAAAAGCAATTATCTAGTTCTCAACTCAGAAAGAGAGCGTGATTAAGTACTTTTGTTTATACCATTTTTAGTTTAAAAATATGATACTCTCTTTGTAGACTTTTTGAGCTACTACTTTTAATATGTACATTTGTATATAGAAAACCTCATTTGTACAATGTACGACCGACGGGTTTTACAATCGCTCAGAGCTTAAATAAAGCGTGTGTCTAGTGACTCAAATTACAAACTCGTAAGTAGCCCGGTTCATTAATGCTGTGAGCCACTGTAGGAAAATCGTCTAGGCTATAAAAGCTGGAAATACCCCCGTTAAAAAGGTGTAGAGTTTCTAAACTAAGAAGAATATGAGCAAATCCAATTTGATTGATAAAATTATTTTTATGAAGACTTCAAGTAAGAGTGATGTACGAGTACAAGATACAAGATACGAATTAGATTCGTTTATCTTGGCTATAAATACCAATATGTTCGTATATGTATATACGTATGCTCATATATCGTTATCAAAGGCGATTAGGTAAAAACAATATAAAAATGCAGAGGAAACGTAAACGTTCGAAGCATATCCTACTGATATCCTGATATCCAACATAATTGACTTTTATAACCGAGCCCAACACCTTAGCGAGGCAATGAGTAACTTAGGTTAAACTCAAGCAGCCGTCAGCGATAACCAGCTTTATTCACCAAATTGCTTTAACCGAAAGACATTCCGTCGCCACTCAACAGAAATACGCAGGGC
The DNA here is from genome assembly GCA_037043495.1 of Drosophila recens. Taxonomy (NCBI): domain Eukaryota; kingdom Metazoa; phylum Arthropoda; class Insecta; order Diptera; family Drosophilidae; genus Drosophila; species Drosophila recens. Next base: position 16,879 of record JBAMBJ010003780.1, on the reverse strand, counting down.
TGCTGTTGTGCATCACATCCACAATAAAATACCCTTTAATATGCAATTGAAACAACGACAAAGTCATCAACTGTGTATTGATAATAATTGAAGATATATCAAATTTGATAAAATATCTCGCTTATGTTAAAGATACACTTTAATTCACATCTGATTTTCACTCAAAGTTAAGCAACAGCTGCTTGTAAAGAGTATGCGATCTTCGTTGTGCTGCATTCAGGCTCAGTTTTTATTTCTTTCTTTCCTTTAGCTTGTTTTCAGCTTTGCTTATACACCGCCCAGTTTGTCGATGTCGATGTCGGAGCCAAGAGAGAGCAAAGAGAAGACGAGACCTCGAATGAGCGTACGTTGGGTTTTTCTTTAAAGCAGCCGAAATATGTTATTACTGCCTCGGTCCAATTATGTATATTCATCTACACCGCTTCGGCTTCGGCTTGGGCGCGAAAAGAACAACGATTCTCGACACGTTAAACTAACCGTACCATAAACAAACCATTATACATGTATTAATTGGGATTATTTATTTTCCCTCGCTCTGTAAATAAATATTAGCATAATTATACAAAATATTCCCCTTAAATACTTCAGTTAACGTATTCAAATGTAAGAACCTTCAATATCCAGGCGATATATATACATAAATATACTACAAATTCAAACCGAAAGTTTATTGTAAAAATCTGAAAAGTACACTTTTTTATAATTTATGAATAACTAAAATTGATTTAATGTTGCTACAAGCTGACAAGATATACGAGCTCAACTGAGAGGCTTTCAGCAACCAAGCAATGACAATATATATTTTGAGCTAAGTGCGAAAGATATTTGTAAAAACTTAAAACTTGAAAGTGTACAGTATTCTAAAAAAATAAATCATACTTTTTATTTAATGTTGCTGAAAGTTCAACTTAAATACTTTCAGTATCCAAGCGTTGACAAAATATATTACAACTAAATATTAAAGATATTTGTTTAAGCTTTGAACTTGAAAATATTTTAAAATAATAATAACAATTGATAATTGATGGCTCTCAAATGCGCCCATAACCCTACAAAATGTATAAATACTGTTTCAAGGGTATCTCCAAAGTCGTGCCCTTTTCACTAGACTTTTCTTGCTGGTTTTTTGTTGAAAAGGCTTGAAAGAATGGCAGTGTTGAATGTAATTTGTGTTGTGTCTAAAGCAGGTAAAAACCAGGTAAAAGAATAACGTATACAGATAAGTAAAACACTTAGCATCCGACGACCAACTGGCCCATTAGTTGGCTCAGATGGTTAGACCATCGCCTAATAACGAGCAGTCGTGTCTCCCTCTCAATCCTCAAAACGTTTTTCAACATTTAATTTGTTTGCTTTATTGTATTTTTATAAACAATTTAATATAAAAAATATTTGCTAATGTTTTCTTTATAAAACACATTTAATAATTTTGAAACTGGGAAATAAGTGAGAATTTTAGATGTGTAGATCTCCCATATATTGTCTCATATTGTTTATGCTAAACTCGTATAAAGAACAGTTTAATTACAATTTTAATAATTTATAACGATATATGGGTATTTCCAGGATCGAGAACGAGACATTTTTAAGTCTTTAAATTAAAAAAAAAATGGCAAAAGTTGACATTTTCAAAAATGTTTTCTTACGTGTTTAATGCATTTTATCAACACTGATAATAAACAACAACAAGCTTTGAAGACTTGTCATTTTCGAATTGTTTGTAGAAAACAATGCATCGCGAACGCGACGAAGAATGGAAGATATGTTTGACTTCATCTTGACAAATGCGAAAGTCTGCGAAATGTGGCGAGTAATTTGTAAGAAAATACTCTTAAACCAAAGTAAAATAATGTAGTTTTCTATTTTAGAAATAGTTTTGATATGTTACTATCACTTTACTTTTCATACAAGTTTTATTAGTAATTTCTAACGCAACATCGCGAACGTGACAGGATTTCCACCTAGTTTGATCAAAGAATTTCTTCGTCAAATTCTATTCGATATATCGAAAACAGCTTGTAAAACTTGTTTTAAATTAAGCATTCAATATATTTCGATGCATTAAAATGGCTAATGTTACAATCTTACTATCTTACTTAGTTAGAATACACACGGTCCATTTTCGAAGTCAATTTTAAAGACAATGGGCAAAAATATGGAAAAAGTGAAATTATTCCAATTTAGAATCTATATGTTCATCCTATTGAATTTCTTCTAGCGTATATTGCTTAAATAAATAACTTGAATACATTTTTGGAAGAAAATTTCACAAGATCTGAGTTTTTGATCAATTTTACTTTTTTAGGCGGGTGGACCTTTTTCTGGAAATGCTCACTGTTCTGACGGACTTTAAGATTGGGAATATGTTTACTCAACGGTAAGGTATTGATGCTGATAATGAATTTCATGAAGACGTTTATTTTTCATTATCGAAAAACATGATATTAATCGTACCTATGTATATGTTTTGTGAATTATTTTTCTTACCACTGAGCCACATTTTATTCAACTATTTTTAAAAAGATACTCATTTATTCAGTCAACTTGTTTATATTCGAAGCCTATATAAATGTGTTATAATTTGAACAGAAAAATATAAAAAAAATAATAATATTTAATTAAGAAAATCAAATAAAAATATAAATTAATTTTACGCAGGTATTCTAAATTTTTATTAATTTTAGATGTTGTTTTGATGTTAAGGCAATAAAATTACCCTATATTTTCGTGGCTTATTCGCAGACTCATGTAAGATTAGGTCCGTTTTTCTTTTTTTCTCCTTCTGTGCGCACTCAACAAAACCAATTGTTTATGTTTCTTAAAACAACTTTTCATGAAAGTTGATATTGATATTTGATTTATTTTAAATAGAACACTTAGCGGATTTCGTGTAATGCTAACCTAAGAACCTTGAGGATATGAAACTTTTCTATTTATTGCCCACTTATGTTGAATGCAGACGATTCATTTTACCATTAAACTTATCAGATATATCCATTCAAAGGTCTTGTTATTTGGAAATGGGTTTTCAGCTCTTGTATAAAGCTGAATCCTTGTCTTGACAAGGATTTGAAATATTAAAAACTACAGAGGAACTGTGAAACTTGTTTTGATCAAGACCATTTAGAATATGAGCATGAATTGAAATCAGTTATCTATATTTTTTTATAAAGTCCACAAAACACAAACATAAAATGTACCTCTATAACTTGTTCTATAATTTTTTTTAATTTTTTTGTGGGGATCCTTCTTCGATTTGCCTTCAATCGGAGAAGTATGGAAATCTATAAAAAAAAAATAAAGCAGCAATAAACGTGTTGCAACTGCCTTGACGAATGCAGCATTCTGACTTGTTTACCTTAAGCCTGTTTTGAGTCTTTTGTGGCTTAAACGTGAACGTATTGTATACACACACAACACACATTCGAGTATGTGATGTTGAAAAATTCTGTTTAACTAAATCGTTTTGGCTGCGTTCAAACCTAATTTGGATAAATAATGATGAAACATGCCGCACACAAATTAATTCAGTTTTTAACGCTTCATTATTTAATTGTATTTGTTTTGGCATACACGCTATTAATTCATCCATAACCATTATAACCAGTTGAAATAGGAAATTAGCGGTGAGATGAAAGATTTAAGCGCAGCATCTTTGTTGCCCCCCGCTAGGAATGGAAGTGATGTTTCTCTTTTGTTTGTTATAATTGCTTGAACTCATATGTTTCTTAAACCCCGTGGGTTAGAAAGGGAATGTTTTTGGACATACCCTGTATCTATCAACACAAGGGTATCATAAGCTTACAAATATGGGCTATACTTACTCGAAGCAGAGTCCCTCTTTCCGTAATCCGTTTATACCTTGAAAAACTCAAAATAAATATAACAAAATAAAAAAGTCAAATATACCACATCAGTATGGTAAGATGCGTATTGAACTTTTGAGCTTAACTATGAAAATACCTATGAAAATATCAGGATCTTTTTTAATTGAACTTCCATAACTCGAACGTCAAATTGTCTCTAACTCGAACTAAGTTAAGTGGAAATACACTTAATAAACTTAACAAAAAGATTAGGTAGTCCCTTATTTGGTCAAAGTCAATATTTTTAAACGCATACGGGCATTCTGTTCATTAGGTCCTAAAGCAGTCAGAAACAAATTTTTACTCTCAATCGGAGTATGATAATCCGTGTCGACTTGGATCGGAAAATTTCAAAATTATATGGGACAAAAAAAAAATTTTTTTTTTAAATTTTTTATTTTTTTATTTTGTTCATTAGGTCCTAAAGAACTCAAAACCATGAAAAACCATCGAAACATGAAAAATCATCGAAAAATGTATAATCAGTGTTAAGATACTGTTTTTTCATGTTTCGATGCAAATTTGAATGAGTTATCGTACTCCGATCAAGGTGAAAACTTGGTTTTGAGTTCTTTAGGACCTAATGAACAAAATAAAAAAATAAAAATTTAAAAAAAAAAATTTTTTTTTTGTCCCATATAATTTTGAAATTTTCCGATCCAAGTCGGCACGGGTTATCATACTCCGATTGAGGTAAAAATTTATTTCTGACTGCTTTAGGACCTAATGAACAGAACTAGCCCGTATGCGTTTAAAAATATTGACTTTGACCAAATAAGGGACACCCTAAAAAAGACGTCCATAATTCAAAGTCTCCATAACTCGAACTTTTTTCTTGGATAATGGTGATTCGAGTTAGGGAAGTTTGACTGTATTTATAAAAATAATCTTGATTTATTGTTTCACTATGATTAAAATGATTTTGAGACTTTTGGGAATAAATACATTTATATATTTACATAGAAGTATCTTGAGATAAACAAATAAAAATCATTGCATACAGTTCTAATATCCATCTATCCTACCTCAGCCTTAAAAATTTTAATTACTGGTGTAAAATGGGTTTGTATTCCATGTATAATATAGGAAAGAGTATACAAAAATTATCACAAATCATATTAAGCAATGATGTTTAGAATTTAATAGAATATCAAATTTTTATTCTCAGATCAAATGAATGGACGACGACCGGGATCAAATGCAAGATACCAACTACCAGCGGATTGAATAGAAGACTAGCAGCTCCTATGCTATAATGTGGATATATTAACTTACTCGCTTCTTAAGAAAAAAATATTTTTTTTAATTTACATATCTACACACTAATATAAAAACTAAAATTTGTGCTGCTAAACAGAACCAAATAAATGAAAAAATAGATAAAAACATTTTTAACAACTTTTATGAGTATAAAGTAGCTTAATTTATGAATATCCTTCGTAGATGTCAACAACCAAAGTTCATACATTAGTAATTGTAAGTAAATAGTGAAAATAAAACAGAATAACACGACTGTTTTAAATTTTCATACCACAAGTATAATATAATATAAGTTGTTGGTATTCATTTCCCTCTCTACAAACTTATTTTCATCCTGCTGATTTGTTTTCTCTTTAACACATCTCTTAGTTTATTATATTAAATGGGACACTCCATTTGTCACAATCCTCTTGCGTACTCAATAAGTCGCACTGCTTGCATTAGCATGCACTTTCAGCAAGCAGTATGTCATTTGCATCGATTGTGCGTTGATTCCCCGGCTAGGTATAATAATCTTATATAATTCCTGCATCTATTAAACTTTCAATAATGCATCTTTTATCTGTATTTGTTCATTAAATCGCAGAGGATGAATAAATTACAATATATAGATACCCACAAACTCCTATCAATGTTTCTAGATCTCATAACTCCTGAGATGAAAGCACTCATACAGGTCATATCTAAAAAACAATTCTGACGAACTGATATAATTTGGACTAAACAGAATTGAGACTCAAAGGAACTAAACGAGCATATTTGCGATTATTACACAGAGAAAGCTCGGGATTCCGGAAAGCTCGATAATCCCTGATCTAATCTTAAGCAAAGTGCGATATTTTCATTCCTTCTTCGCAAATATTTTGATCATCTATCACAGCGGACGGCAGTCCGCGCTAGTGACGAAAGCTGCACGAAGGGTGCGAATGGCGACTAGCAATATATACAGGAAGAATGGAAAATTTGGTATGACTGTCCGATCAGGTCGAGTTATGCACCGATCGAAAGGTTTAAATTTAACTAACAAATGTGCATACTAAGCCTTTTTGAAACTCACCTGGTTCTTGAGAAAAACAGGTGTAAGTGGAGGGGAGCCTTGGAGCCTTTTGAAATTTTTTTTTTACGTGTTGAATGACACCTCGCTTATCAAAATCCGACCGCTGGTTCAAAAGATAATTAATTTTGAAGTAAGTAAGTATTATTTCAGTCAATCAAATGTTTTGGGCTTTTGAGTGTGGTGGTTGCAATTTTATCCTTATATTTTGGTAAGAAGAAAAATAGTAACTGGATTGTATGGCTTTTAATTTTAAAGGGTAATTGTTAAGAATTTCATATGTGATTTTGATTTTTGATTTTTAGCTGTAACATTTTGTGATAGTTCTAATTTTGGCATGTCGGCGACTCTAGTCACTGAATTACCAGACCACCTGAAAAGATATGTGATACAATCTAGAATTTTAAGCTTGATTTATTTAGAATGATTTTCATTTTCTGTGTAGGAATGCATTAAAAGATCGGTTCGTTTGTTCAATAATAATTGCATACTCCACTTTATCAATCATTTGAAGAACAATGTTTGCAAGTTGCCAACGCAGCTGTAAATTTATGTAACCCCGTTATGTGTGTAAGGGCATTCAGTAGTTGACAGAATTATTACTTGTAAATATTGGAAACAATGCATTAAATTGGCCAATTGTTGCGAGTTATTTGTTCAACGTTGGTGCACAATAAAAGTGCCAGCAATAAAAGTAATACAAAGGAATACTTAAAAGTTCTCAAAATAAACAGCTTTTCATATAATTATTATATAAGGAAGTCATTGTCAGTGCGATGCAAGTCAAAGTGCAAAATTATAAATCGTAATGGTATAATAAATCAAGGGCAACAAATTCGGTTGCTTGGCATCGCATCGACTCGTAAAAGGGTCGTCATGACGGGGTAGCTTTTGTGTATCATTAAGGAAATGATTGCCCTATATAAGCACAATAAGGGATAAGGGATGGATGTTGCATCAATTCTTATTCTCGCCGGAGAAACGGAAGAAATGGAGTTCATTGTGGCCACATTTCAAATTCCTCTCTCTCTGCTGCCATCAAATTGCCATGAAGAGTTAATGAGCCGCAATGGGTCTAAGCAATTTGTTACTTAGTATTCGCATTCCGTTTAATAATTCGAAACCGCAAGTGTCACGTGTTCACTTGATTGTGGTTTCTTATTACGGCATTACTTGCACATATGTTGCAAAGTGGTAATTGTTCTTATAAATAATTCCGATGAATTGAAGTACTCGAAAGCGAGATTTAAGTATAATAATATTTTCATTTTCCCCACAAATTAATGCACTCAGGTTGTCCCAAGCCCATCAACATAAATAATCATTGTGCTATTTATATGTCAGGATACCTGCAACGAATCCAAATATTTATCATCATCAAGAAGTTGTGCTGAGTTGAGTGCATGACCAGACGATACCCTGTATATGGATAAAATGTATTCTCTGAAATTCACATAAATGCGCGATTCAACCAATTTTAAATGTATGAAAATGGAACATTTTCCAGCACTTAGAATTTAATTTATTAAGTGAATAGTTTATGGCATTGATATAAAAACAATTAGAAAAACTTTTTCACGCTCCAATTTTAAATGAAAAATATCTTTCCATTGGACTGTTACAAAATCCTTTGTTTTTTTATTCTTGAACGAAGTGTTTTATGAAATGATGGAGGCGTGGCAGAAACCCTTTTGATCAAGACAACCAGCAGGTCGACCAGCAGGTACAGGTCGACTTTTTGTTGCAGGCATTACATGCTAGTACGAGTATGTCAAAATCGGGCAGATGGAATCATTGTATATTTCAAAAAACTGTGATCTTTCGAAAATTGAAGTTTATGCACAAATATTAATTATATCTCCAATAAATTGAACGACTTTTAAAACAACTTGTGAGATAAAAAGCTACACTTCAATTCCCATTTCGTTTTAGTGGGTGTAAATATACCAAAGTGGTAAAACAAAAAATAAAATATGTATCAGTTGCGAAAATTTAAAAATAAAAATATTATCCCTTGATTTTTTGACTATTTCTTTGTTTAAATTAATATCAAGCATTTTTTGTTAAATTGGCTATCCATAAGCGATCAATTTAGTGTATGTATCTTTACATATATTTAACACTACGAAAATTATTTATTACTTATTTATAATATTTGTTAAATATTATAAAATGCACATTATTCACAATAGTGTCTTGCAAATATTCAATTATCGAGTATATTTAATCTAAACTAAAATAAATATTTTACCCTCATTTTGTAGTGTTAAAAGAGGGACTATTTTTAACCTGAGTAGTTTAAGCCTAAATAGCCAGACACTAAGGTAACAACATACATATATACATACACACGAATGGATTAAAGCAAACAGCATCAAAGTTTTCATCATCTCATCCCCAACCGCATGTAGAGTACATAACTAAACGTGTATGTTTGTATGTATGAGTGTGCTGATATGTGAATATGTATGTAGATGCGTTTCGAGCCGAAACAATCGCCACACTGTCTCGCAAGTCAAAAGCGGTATTTCCAAATTGGTAGTCATTTCTCGGTTCGTAGAAAGAAGCTAAAGTCATTATGGCTTCCATCGAAGCGATTTTACTGTATGCTGTTTGTGCGCGGTCTGTTTGTTAGTCTGATGTCCGAACACTCCTCTTATTATACATAAGTATAACCACACACTCACACACACACACACACACATACACACATACACAGACGCAGCATAAAAGACTGGATGCCGCAACTTGTGGATGTTCAAATCGCAAAATACACAATGTGTTCCGCCTTCGTCATATACATATACAAAGATACAGCACCAACTTTAATTTGATTTCGATTCAATGTGAAGTGAAACACGAAAAAAAATAATATCCCTGGACTATCCTGATCCCCAATCATTAACACCACAGCCAAGTCCACTACGGAGCCAAGCTGGCGAGCAGCGTCAAGCAGAGGCCTGGTGTTAAAATATTTTCGAGAAAGCAGTGCAAATGATGCTCGCTGTAGGGAAGAGTTGACGGTGATCGTTCTCACCTCGTCGACACTATAACGATGAACATGGCATGGTGCAGTGCTCGATGCTTTGATGCCTGCCTACCCCACAGGAACTCTGGAACTGAAGAACTGTGGAACTGTGGAAGAAGCCAAAGTCCATTTAGAGTTGATTAACTCAAAGCTTTCGCATTCAACTTATTATTCAAAAGACCAGTTTTAAAGGGATGCTAATTTTCTGAAATTATTTTCCATTTTATTCTTGACATTTGCTGTCCTTAAAAACATATTTCTAACTTTTAAAGAACCTACATAATAATAAATAATTATTTTATTGATATTTTTTAAACTGTTAATTGGTAAAATTTTAAAAATTCACTTTAATTTCTTAGGTTTTCTTTGCCATTCTGCCTGATATTCTCATATTCTTTAACAGCCGCTAAATTCCAACAGGGCACTATGTTTTTTAGCATGGTAGGCACATGAAAAACGCTTCATACATACCTACATTTACGTACATATGTATGTATGCACACGTTTGTATGTATGTATGGTATACATCCTCAGGGCAGATACAACTCAACTTCTGAAATTAGTGTGTTACCCTTCAATAAATTGGCGGCTTGTTGCTTTCAAATATTTATTTCTTATGCGCAGATTCAATGCAGACAAAATACCCACACATAAAATAATAAATAGCGATAGCTTATTATTATTAACAAAATATTTACAAATTTCATTTGTAAGCATAATAATAAATAGTATAACCATAGATCTGAGCAGACGGACATTAACATACCCTGTACAAGAATATATACAATCCTTTACGGGAACAGACACGACATACTATATGATTCATTTGGAAAGGGTATATTATGAACTTTCAACTATGGTATACACTACTCAGCAAGTTAAAGTTCGCCATTGGAGAAGATGAGATGATGCTATAATCAATTGTTAATATTTTCCTTGTCTTATTGGAATATGTTTTATGCTGGCAAGATTATCTTTTAAGTTCCCATAAGAACTTGTTGATTAAAGAATGTGTTACTCGTAACTGTCAATTAAATTATATTTCAATTAAGTTTATTCAACTAAAAAATATTAGGTCTTTTGGAACGCCAAGACAGATAGATTAGCTTTAGCACGTCGAAGATTTGATACACCTCTATTCAGTATTCGATTGATCGTTCCTTCGAAAGGCATATGATAAAGTATTTAGTCCGATTTTAGCCAGTTTGGTCAGGACGTGTAAGGAAATACCAATCAATAAAACTAAATGTTGACTTCCAAACAAGATTTCTAATTGGAGCTAAATGATATATATAGTAATTCGTTCCGGCCGTGACAAAACTAAAATTCCCACTGCATGGCTATAAAATACTTCAGGAATATAAATACTGCTGTTTTCAGCTTTTATGAATTTATGTTTATGTATGCCTATTTAAGTATAAGCAAATCGAACTATAAAAGTAAAAGATACATGCATATATTATACTATAAGTGGTCCTATATTACTAACGCAAATATAATATATACATAATTTCTATAATATACCATCTCTAAAAGGTAAAGTTATATGTCAAACGATGGGATAGTATAGAATTAGTATTAAATTATATTGTAGTTCTTAATAATTTATTATTATTCTATAATTATAATTAATTTTTTTTTTAAATTATTACTATACAATATTTATATGAATTACAATTATTTTTTTTAGTGAGTAAAAAAACTTTTTGATTTTATTAAAGGTAGACTATTTATTAAGGAATATATATAATATTATTATATTTTGTCCAGGATTTAATATATATTTCCTGTTCATTTCAATCAGATTTTTCAAATTTTGTGGAATAATCGTTATAAAACAATTACACTACTTTTATTTGGACGTTGATGTACTAAACGAGCAGTACATTCAAGTGGCCCAAAAGACACCAAGCACGGGCGTGTTGACGCGCGGACAAAGAGACAAACAGAGACAAAGACGGACAAACATTGTGTAAAACAACAAAAAACATAACCATAAATTAACTATAAGCTAGATAAGTAAGAAATAATTGAAGTATTCAGAGATTGTAGAGAAGAAGAAATAGTTATAAATTGAGAAAGATTGTTATAATTACAGCAAAGTACTCGGAAAGGGTTATGAATAGCATAGTTAGCAACACAGGATTGAAGAGAAAGAGATAAAAATTTCTACAAGTTCTGATCGGAACAGCAAAACTAATTTGGCTAATTAATTCAGATGAATCAATTTCACCAATAATTAGATTGTGTAGAAAGACTACACCAAGCATTCTTCTCCGATCAGAAAGAGAGGGAAGATAAGTTAGTAAAAGTCTTATGAAATCAGTCAAGAATATAGTAAATCTGCATTTATTCAAATATGGGCATTTCCAGGAAAACGTGGACCTCGCCCAAAACCGTAAAATTGATCAAAAACTAACATCTTGTGAAATTTTCTTCCAAAAATGTATTTTTTTTTTTTTTTTTTTTTTAAATGACGGGTATGCATTTTTGCGTTTTATTCCTTAGAATTTAAAAACACATGTTTGACTAACGTTGACGGGGGGGGGGGGATGCCGCGTTACAAATGACTAATAAAACTTGTAAAATAAATAAAATGATAGTAACATATCAAAATTATTTCTAAAATGGAAAACTACATTATTTTATTATGGTTTAAGCATATTTTCTTCCAAATTACTCGCCACATTTGGCAGACTTTCTTGTCAAGATGAAGTCAAACATATCTTCCATTTTTCGTCGCGTTCGCGATGCGTTGTTTTCTACAAATAATTCGAAAACAACAAGTCTTCAAAGATTGTCATTTATAATAAAAATAATGTTGATAAAATGCATTAAGCACATGAGAAAATGTCAACTTTTTCCATTTTGTTTTTCATTTTAAAACGTACAAATGTCGCGTTCTCGATCCTGGAAATACCCATATGCAGTCGGTGAGTAATAAATTGAACATGTGCAAATTGCTTAAATGTGTAACATGACTATGTTTACGGAAATAAATTTCACAATATGGAAGTTTTTGGTCCATATGTAATTCAAGACTTTGATTGTTCTTTCCGCGGAATTGGACAGAGCTCAAAGAAGTTGCGTACAATGCACTGCTTGCTGCGTGCGGTTGCAACTGCAAGCAGTGTGATCGCTTGCGGCAGGAGTTCGGAGCTAAGGGTAAGTGTTAGAGAGTACGCCCGACTAATAATCGTTTAATTGGTACCTCATACAAAATCCGAATTTTTTTTAAAAAATTTTAAAAAAGAAAAAAAGCAAAAATAAAATTTTAGGAATCCAAAATAGGGAAGAAAAATTATACTGGGTGACACGAAAATCGCTTTAGCTTGACATTCACTTAAATTTTATACAAATTCAAGTGAAACTCAAGCTAAAGCGATTTCTGTGGCACTCCCGATAAATTAGGAATTTCAACTAAAAAGAATATTCAGAGTACAAATATTAGGGAAAAAAAAATTAGGAAAAGTCCTGTCTTTGGTTAAATTCTTTCGAATAGTTACATACAACGGTCGGTTGTTTTCGTTGGCAAAATAAATGAAAATATGATTCTATACACAAATGTCGAAAAATAACACAACACAAACATTACAAAATTATTGAATTTTTATACACTCATCGAAATTTAATTAAAGGCACCTTATTTTTGCATGAAAAATTATGACTGGCGATAACGGTATCTTAAATTCGTTTTTAAGTATTGTTATTCATCTTAGTAGTATATTTTAAGTTTCATAAAAATCATTTACCGTTAGATTTTATATTTTTAATTTAATTTTTTGTAAGAGTCTATTTTTTCGACTTTTATCCTCGGTTACTGGAAAAAAATTTTTTGAAATTTTTTTTTAAATTTCGATGAGTGTATAAGGTGGCACACAACATATACATTAGGGTGTCCCTTATTTGGTCAAAGTCAATATTTTTAAACGCATACGGGCTAGTTCTGTTCATTAGGTCCTAAAGCACTCAGAAATAAATTTTTATCTCAATCGGAGTATGATAACCCGTGCCGACTTGGATCGGAAAATTTAAAGATTATATGGGACAACAAAAAATTTTTTTTTATTTTTTTAATTTTTTTTTTTTTATTTTGTTTATTAGGTTCTAAAGAACTCAAAACCAAGTTTTCACCTTAATCGGAGTAAGATAACCCATTCAAATTTGCATCGAAACATGAAAAAACAGTATTTTAACACTGATTAAACATTTTTCGATGATTTTTCATGTTTCGATACAAATATGAATTTGAATTAAAAATATTGACTTTGATCAAATAAGGGACACCCTAATATACATACATGTAAGCCCTACTGATTTTCTGGTTCGACAAATTTTGTCTTTTTGCTAATAGAAAAAAGATCAAAAGCCAAAATCGAGCAATTTTGAATAATATATTTATGATTTTGACTTTTCCTAATTTTTGTTTCTCCAAACTTTTTCTGATTAATTTGTGATTTTGCAATTGCGTCTTCTTAATAGCTCTATTCCTAATTTTGGATTCCTAATTTTGGAGTCCTAATTTTTTCTTCCGAACTTTCGTATTCTGAGTAATATTTTTCGACATTCGTATATAGAATCGATGAATTGTTTCTTAAAAGTTGACTAATGAAAACTTTCTTTAAAAATATCAGAATTGTAATTTTTAAAAATGAGGAAATTAACCCATTAACGGCTAATGGGTATTTAAATACCCAAAAAAGTATTGACACTTTAAAAATTCTAGCTCGGGGCATGTGAGAGATATCGAGGCAAAATTTATTTCATAGTAAAGAGAAATAATAAAAATATAAGTATAAAATTTGAACAGTTTAGTTATCCTTGTTATACTTGTAGTTTTTTACAGGTGAATATCTAGCTATTTTTCTGCATACAAAATGTTATCGAAAATAGCTGAAAAATGTATGGAAATCGAAAAAATTAAATTTGAAGATAAAAATTTTTTTTGTTTCTTTCAACTTCTATGGTCTTCTAGGCACACATTTCCAAATTTCGTCAAAATCGTACCAGCCGATCTATGGGCAGCCATTAATGGGCTAAGAACTCCATATTAGGAAAGGCTTTACGAAATATTCTAAAGTTTTTTGTAATATGGCGTTTTTATTTTGGGCCTTTTTCGGTTCGCGTGAATATATAACTTTACTAAAAAATTGACTTTTCATGTCTAATTTTAATACAATTTAATTAGTGTATGGGTATTTGATCATCACAATAGCTGCAGTAAGTAATTGTTACCGCGGCAATCAAATCCTGAGATACGTAGTATTTAAAACTTTGAAGCTTTAATTATCATTGCAAGGTACAGAAAGGTGTTGTCAGCTGCGAAAAACAGGGGAAACATTCCCCTTCCTCTGTTTAAAGAGTTGTAATTGTGTGTAGGTTTGCATGCATCTGTGTGTATATGCACATAAGGGAAGTCGCATTAAAATTTGTTCATCTGAAACGCCTGTGCAGGGTATCTGCTAGTCGAGCACACTTTCGTTTCCTCATATTCAATTGTAGCTTTCAATTGTTTTTCGACAAAACAAACCCACAATTTTCAGTTAAGTGTCGAGATATTTTGCAAATGTTAATGTTATGCCTACACAAAGCACATATATTATAAAATGTGCACCCTAATACTCGTACTAAACTACATTTTAATTTGTTTGATTTTTATCATATTCGTACGATTTTATTTATGTTTACGCTTTACAGTTCCTACAATTCCACTTGGGATTGGTCAACAATGGCTTACACTCAGCATTTGGCGCCGCCTTTAAATGTTATTGGCGCAAGCAGCAGAAAGGGATGGCGAACAAGCAACCGGATATGTGAGCGTGCGTGGAAGTGACGCAGACGTCATAGCAATCGCTACGTCCCTTTCTCTTGCTCGCAAGAGCCATTGTTGTGCACGAAGAACACCATTCATTAAAACATGTTTTCGAGGGCATTCTTGTCAGTTTGAACGCTGATGCCGTCGAGTGAGCATCGTTTGTCCAAAAGTGAAAGAAACCGTTGTGAAAATACTTGTTAAATTGAAAAGAAGAAGCGCCGCAAAATGCCACGTCCATTAAAAGTTACTTATGGTGACCAGAAGCCGCCATACTCATATATATCATTAACTGCCATGGCCATTATGCATTCGCCGCATAAAATGCTACCGCTGAGTGAAATATATCGCTTTATAATGGACAAATTTCCTTATTATCGAAACAATATGCAAAAATGGCAAAACTCATTACGACACAATTTAAGTTTTAACGATTGCTTCATAAAAGTGCCCCGCAACATAAGCAAAGCCGGCAAGGGTTCATATTGGACCCTGCACCCGAAGGCGCTCGGTATGTTCGAGAACGGCAGTTTGCTGCGGCGACGGAAGCGATTTCGAGTCAAGCAGCTGGAAAAGGATCTCATTGACTCGAACCTGGCGACAATATCCGCATATCATACCGATCCTGATCCCGATCACACTGCCCAGTTCAATACTGAGCGTATGAATGATCCACAATCAGAGTGGAACCATCAAAACAGGATCTTCAAAAATTTCACACAAAAGAAGCAATATTTCGAGCAACCGTCGTTAGTTCCATTCGACGGTACGGAGTTGGTCGACAGTAGTACGATTCCAGTGCGTCCGAAGCGTGCATTCACCATAGAGAGTCTGATCGCTCCAGATAACAGTAGTAGTAGTAGTAGTAGTAGTAGTGCGAGTCTAAGAACTTCATACGATGCCAGAATCGCTCAGGCCATTCACAGAAAGCAAGTTCTGTTCAACAGCCGATGCATTGAGGTCAATCCAGAAATCGGCAGTCTGCCTGATTTCCCTCAATCAAACTTTAATCAGCTAATGACACATCATCAAACTAATTTGCCATTAATCACACACTATTTGTATAATCCTCAGCATACACTAAATACTATGTACATTTATCAGCATAAGCAATTGCATGACCTACGGAATCATTTTAATGGCTCGCTACCAATTTTTTAAAAAGAAAACTACAGTCCTATTTTAATTAACTTATAATCATATTTTTTAACTTTTATCGACTTAACTCATTTGTGATATATTAGTTTTTTATAATAAATTATTATGCATTTTGTTAAAATATTCTATATAAAAAGTAAATAAATACAAACACTAAGTAGAACTGAAATACTTTAATTTTGAGAGTTATTCTAAACGCACTCGGGTATATAAATGAAACGTAAGTATCAACCGAAAAAGAAATACTTTCTTCTGCCAAGAGAGCTCTATTTTTAAAAATGTACTTCAACTGCAAATAGATTCGCACAGTGTCCAAAATTCGATTAGCCGCCTGGCAATTGCTTTACTTGAGTGTGGTTTTGATTCAGCATATTTTATAAACCAAGTGATTCCATGTTCAACTTCACGTATTGCCTAAAACTTTGCAAAAAAATAAAATGGCTTAGTGAAAACCAGACGAGTTAAGAAAGGTTTAAAGAATGGAAAGATGTTGGCTTTGGTTATTATTTAGTATATTTCTAGTTTTGTAATAAAACAAATGTCGTCTACATAATAATACTCGTAGAACAAGATGTATGAGTGAAAAAAAACATACACTTCCTTAATAAATTATTTTGATAATAATATGATAATTGATAAATACAATATATTTTTTATATTAATTTTTTTTTTTTTAATTTTGAACTAAACTAGAAATTTAT